>LQNK01000008.1:24871-75315 GCA_001586405.1 Phoebis sennae | reverse complement strand
AGCTAGGACGGGTCGCTAGTATATTGTTCTTCTTAAATTAATTAAAATGCATGTTACCGACCTATAGACGGACATGACAAAATGATAATTGATTGAATAAAATATGACTGTTCAAATGGCGCATCGCACATCCGAACTGTTTAATATGGCGTCGCAGTTTTAATTTACCATTTTATAACATCTACGAATAAAACATATAAACATTTTAATGTTCATATAACCTGTGACACTTGTAGTATAATTAACATATTATGTGTATAAAATTAATATAATATCGTTGTTTATTGTTCTTTATCTCTAGGAATTTTAAACTTTGATAAAAAAGCATAAATATTTAAAAAAAGCATAATATACTATCTGTGGCTCTTGCACTCACTTTCAAATTGCGATTTCAATTTATTTATGTGTATGGACATAATAAAACAGGAAATAAGAAAGAAATTCGTCATTTCGTTGATTGGTTTTATTAGGATCAAACGCTAAACATAAATATGGCTTATTGAGTTCACTTGCCTCAAATATAATACCGGATACAAGTATGTCTGCAGACAATTTATGGAACTTTAAATTAAAATTAACGAATTGAAACTAGTTCTTTTTTATTTTCGTTCTGCTTTATGGTTCTTTTCTGGCTTAGAAATATAATTAGCCATGTGTAAAATGAAAAAAATACGTATTCGGTTTAAGTATTTATCTTATTAACAAAATAGTTTTAATATAAGTACTTACTGTATGGACGGAATTATTGCCCTAAATGGTATTATTATACACGCAGGTGTTACAGTTAGGAGAGTTAAGGATTGAAGGCATCCAGGATTGTCTGAATCTACCATCGACACAATAAAGCATATTTTACATCTAATTGCTGAGGCGGGTTGTGACTTCATTGGTCTTGGCCTCTTCATCAAAAAAGCCGAACTCCAACTGCACTAACGTGTTGTTGATCCTTATTGAAAATAACTCAAACCCTCTTGGTTTAAATAAAATGGATACATACTTATATTTCATTTTAAAAGCATAATGTTTAAGAATGGGATGTATTAAAAAATTAAGCATGTTTGGTCAGACGGATATATTTTGGGAGCTGATGGCGTACCACTGGATATCTTGTGGTTTGTTTGATTAATATCAGGGCCGGCTATTACGGTCGATGGGATGTTATGATGGAACATCCGAATTATTAACTTTTCATGATGTGTTATTTATTTATTATATTTAGTTTTATGGTAGACAATTTGAAATCGTTTAAAATCTTCTTGAGTTCCTTAAAACTGATTCAGAATTAACATGAATGTAAAGCTAATTGAACTCATTATACGAAAATGTTTAAAGCATAATTTTGATTCTTATCATTTCATGGCAGGCTTTGAGTTTAAAAATGGCATGGATACAACGAAATATCCGACTTGCTCTCAGTATGGCAATACAAGAAACTATTAAATATTAAAGTATGCTGTTATTTGGTAAGCGTATGATAATTATTCCTTTTTAAATATTAAAACATCTATAAAAGTATTGTATTGCCATAAAAAAGATTGATGACTATATTCACCAATTATTTTTTAGCTATTTAAGGAGTAGTTGATGCAACTGACTTGCAATAGTTACAATTAAATTGTCTGTATGCTTTCATTGAACTTTTTATTAAGAAATCAAAATCTACATATGATGTTTACCATAGAAACACAGCTTTTTACAACATTTTATTAATCATTTTAAGGTAAACATTAGAAAACTTTTTTACAAATACGAGGCAATGTTTAGAAGGATAAGTCTGTTTATAGACGAAATGTTGAAATGCAATGACAAGCGGATGCGATCAGATCGGTCTCGCGATCCGATTGTATCTGACGGCTTGCTGACAGATTTAATGGACCACACGCAGATGTAACCTTTAATAACCCCGTGAAGATATATTGCTAGAAATTCACCTAGGTTTCTCCCCCATTTCGTTTTCATAAATATTCACCAGAAATGTCAATTTGGTTGAACTGGGTCATCCCTAGAATACAGTTTTGAAATAAACTTGATAACTGGAGTTTTAGAGTAAGTATATTATTCACAATTACGGGACTTTTACACAAACTTCTCATTATATTCATGTTTCATTTTCCTGTAAGTTTGCATTGCGAGAACTTCAATTGAGTTTTGAATGACATTTGATTAAAATAATTTATTTATAATGAACTCTAAAATAAGTTATTTATAATTAAAGGGCTTTTATGCGTACGATTTCCTCTTTGTATAAATGTTAAATTTTCCTGTAAATTTGCACTGGGCTCGAACTATAATTCAGGTTTGCATCAAACTTGATGACAGCTCTAGAATAAGTAATTTCAGAATAAAAGTGCGCATAAGTATGTTTTCCTCTTTGTACAAATGTTTAATTTTCCTGTAGGTATATGATTGTAATCAGACTTGAGTTTGTCAAGGCATTTCCAAATTAGTGCTTACATGTTCTTTTTTTTTGCGTTTCTCCGATTTCTTACAAGAACGTATTATAAGTCTTAAGACTTTTAAGAGGATTGGAATACGATTGCTAAGGATCGATTGTCAATATATTGTAATTTTTTTATCACAAGATTTACTTAATATTTCTAGAAGAAATGACTCCGGTAACATCTACTACATATTAGTCGGAATGCTGAAACATTACCTAAATTTATTGAGATGTCATCTCGTATTCAAAATAGTGCAAGCGCACAAGGTCTGCCTAGATAATTTTATATCACGTAGGTACCTAGAAAGCGAGTACGAAGAAACATGGTGTTTATAACATACTAATGACTAACGAATGCTATAATAAACTTTACACATGACTAATTTATTAAAGGTACGATAGTAGTGAAGATAATATTTGGACAGACTGTATCATCCCGAGTTTAACGCGATAAAGTGATTGTCAATCATATGTTTTTACGTTTGTTCTTTTTGCCATTATTCTGTTACTAATGGTAATAGACACAAATTGCTGAAAATAATATATTATCTATTTATGATAGTATTGCATCTTTTGTATGAAATCATATATTTTTACAAATTTCTTCAGCCTAGTGAAGTAGGTTTTGCACTTACGAGTTTAATCATTCATCTCTATGCATTGATCTATCAACACATGCAGTTCGCCGAATTCCTATCATTCAAACCTAATGATGTCCATGGTAAGAAAAATAATATAATTAATTTTTACGTATCTAAAAATAAAGGTAATTATGAAACGCAACAGCGTTACAGCAACATAACAAAGTTATAATAATCTAAAATCATTTGAATAATGAAAAAGAAAATGTTGTGAACATTTGATCATTGACGTAAATAACACAAAGCAGATTTAAATATAGTGTACTTACAGTTCAAAATTTATCAAAAAATCTATTAATCCAAAAAAATTATGTAGAGCTTTTAATTTCGGGGTTATTTAATTTTTAATTACCGTTTCATAATAAGCGCCTACTGCAAATGTAAGACGGTTTCGACGATGAAGTTTTCATTGGGAAGTATTGCAGCATATGTCAATTTATTTGTTTCCCTGCCACTAAATCATGTAAACTCGCAGGGTCAACTGATGTTAAGTTTCGGGCCCTAATCCTAGCAAGTGGTGTCGATAAATTAGTCGATCTGATTGGTGACATCATCGTCTGCTGCCCGACCTTCCAGTTAATAGCATCATACATTTTCATAGTACTACGTTTAACGAGGGCGAAGTGTTTCAACAAATCTATTTTGGTAATTGGTTATGGTGTTGCTGAATTTTGCTTTATTTTATCGATTTATTACTTAGTATTAAATGAAATGTAGTGTTTAAACACGTGTATCTTTCTATATATGTATATTTATATAAATAGATATAATTAGTATGTTCAGTTTATTCCTGAATTAAACTCTGGAATGATTTTTGTTTTAGGAGCACAATCTGAACATTTTTTTTAATACAGAGTAAAAATATATATGTAGAGCAAAATCAACGCTGTATATGTACATGAAACATAGCAACATATATGTATAAAAAAATATAAGCTTTGATTGTTTAATTCACTTGAGACAAGCAAATTGAAATATAAAAGTCGTGTCAATGAATTTTAAACACATTTAATTAAATTTATTATATAATTTTAACCACTACCATCTTCTGATAAACAAAATAAACCTTTTATTTAAAACCTAAAATAATATAACAAAGCGTAAAATGACACACCTTTATACATTACAAACCTGACAATCATATATAAAAAACGCCACCGCTTCAATAAAATACACTGTTATATATTGTTCAGACCTCTCGAAATCCATGAATGAAAATGCTGAGGAAAACCCGTTAAGTTGATAAAACTCGCGCTACTATAAAATAGAGGCGCGCCTCGGAAAAGTGTACAGTGTACACTTACATACTTTGTATAAAATATAAAAATTGTAAAAATTGTGGAGCGAGGCGTGTGGCGCGCGTTCGCACTCAGTGGTCCGTAAGTCGTCGCGTCGTGCGCTCCTCGAGCCGCTACTCTACGCCGCACTCGAACTCGCTCCGAACGTTCTCACGATTTATTTAAAGCACATCGCAACCCAGACATTGATTTATTCGAAAATCAAAACGAACGCACACTTGTAATTTTTCAAATTTCCTCTGTCACTAAGGAATCGAATTTCATATTATCAAACACGTGTTTATATATAGTTTGCGCGAACTAACGCGCTATCGTCTGATCCACGTTTTTCACTGCGAGTGGATAAATTAGCGGCCGGATCGTCGCGTGAATTTCACTTTTTAGCGTCAACACCAAACGTCGTCTCATCATGTCTCCTGGATCATGTATGGCCAAAAACTGGATGCTTGAGTCAAGTAAGTATCAATCAAACGAATTCTTTATCACTTTTGTTATATGTATGACAGAGATTTATTGCAACAAATATACCTACGACCGAGTCAAGCTAGTCAGGAAGCTTTGTATACTTCATTTAAACTTTGGTATAATTTTGCCATAATTTTTTTTTTCTGCAATTCAAACGAGAGAATTGAAACTTTTTTAAATTTCAAATCTTATTATTTATTATTTTTATATATCGATCTGTCCTTTTATTTATAACTAGCTTATAAATTGAAATTTTATAATTTATTGTCAATAACAAATATTACAGAAATATTTAATCAAAAATTAAAGTAGAGCTAACAAATTCATTTAAAATTGTAAGTGTGTTCCGTCCTTAATTTTTGGTAAGAAATTGAAAATTTTAAAGACAAGTTTCTTAGAAATATGGGTCAAATAATAATAGTGACTTTTAATATATTAAGTAATATAAAAAAATCGGTTTAAACACTTCTGATCTATTAAGGTTATTAAACTTATAAATGTTTAAAATTAAAATTATAAATATATTATGAGCAAAACTACGGATATACATACTTACTGATTGTAAAAAATGATGGTTTTTCACTGATAACTTATTGATTAAATTTGTCGCTGATAAATTCGGTTTAAAATAAATAAACAAGAACAAATATAAAACTATGAAACTAACCGGTAAATCATAGAGTTAAAGATCATTCAAAATATAGGTTTTTCCGGCGAATGATAGTCGAGAGTTTAATCATCGAAATATTTAAACAATAGGTACATTACGTATGACTATGAGATTGTAAGAAAAAATATTATAAGTATTATTTTACATTTTATTATCTAAATGAATAATTGTCGTGAATACAATAACGGTTTAGCTGATATAGGGAAATATATTATACTAGGATCAATTAATAATTTACTGGAAAAATATGGCTATCATTTTTATGAAATAAACTATTTGAAGTCCATTAAATAAATTGTAATTTTGAGTAATAAATACTATTTAAAAAATCTTTAATTGGTTTATTTTACATACGTACTGGTTCTGCTGTTGTTTAAGCTGTAAGGCTGTTCCTAGCTAGGTGTTAAGCGCGTAAGGAATATGTTTAGCGCCTGTAGTTCCAGACGAAAAAATATATTTTTAAAACAAGTCTAAATTAAAACAAAAATTGTTGGAATATATTAAATAGTACTAAAAAATCGCATTAACAGTTTATTTTAATAGCGATGCATATTTTAGTACACAACGTAATTCATTAAAATGTACTTTCTGCTATTAAAATAGTCATTAAATTATCTTAATACGTCAATACATAAAGCAAACAATATTGATTTATATCTACTGGGTTATCTTTCAAGTTATTTTTATACTCGTTTTATTTGTAACAATAAAATTACGTATTGTAAAATGATTATTACGTTTTAATAGTTTTGTGGGTGAACAACATGTGTTGGTGAAGTGCTAATTCTTGCTATTGTCGTTGTTAGCTGGGTATAATTTCCACTAATGGTGCACAGACCTTGCGCGGCCTTCTTGGGGAATATTTTTCGCACTCATAACGACGTAGACGTGGAGTTTTGGGCTCTAAAATTAATCATTTAACAACTGTTAATGTTTTTCGTTAGTCATGCAATAAATAAGCCATTCCATCAATTTTGCAGGCAATGCCATCAATATAGGCCATGAGATGTTAGCACAGCATCGACCTCGCATATTATCCTAGCTATTCGTATCAATTAAAACGTCGTTGTTAATTTTCGCAGTACTTTCGAGGAGTATCAATTTCTTAGTCACCATAACAGTACCTCAATGTTAGGCTATAGTCATCGCAATTTTTTATTAATTAAAATGCATCGTTGACAGCTCTTAATAGGTTAATTGCTTTGATAACATAGATTAATCCTACTCAAAGAGTATTATCAAAACTGGATGAATTAATATTCATAGCATTAAAATTATTGGTCTTTTAATTGTAAGTATATACGAAAAGTGACACCGACTTTAAATGACTGAATAGTTCCTACAGAATATTATTATTATTGCTTGATAATAGACAAAACAGGCTACGTATACTCAAGAAATATCATCATATAAAATAAGATCTAGTATTAGATTAAAAAAGTTTGAAATGAAAATTATCGAACTTTACCTTTCACCATCACCTTGCTGAAAACTAAAATGAAACTATCGACTTCAGAAGCCCAACAAAAACCGATTTCCGATGCATTATCATATCTATTAAAGCCGAACTTCAGCGATGAAATCTGGATTACGTCAACGAAATGGGTTAAATGGACTCGAGTAATAAAAGTAGCCCTCGCTGTGAACCGCGGATCCGCGGCCCCGGCGAAGGCCGCACAATGCGCGGAACAATCTGTAAACACGTATAATCTCACTTTCGTTTCATATCCGTTGGCAAGCGCTACGCTTCATTACGTTTGATACAATATAACATGATTAATATTAAATCGAACCTTTATCGACAAAACGGTTCTATAGCCACTTAAACCCTTTTAAAAGTAAGTTTGAAATTTGACACTATTAGAGTTTAAAAACCCATACATTCATTATCAAAAATGCGAATAATATTTGACTGACTTTACAATCGATATAAATAATAAAGTAAGACTATTTAATAACACAAAACATCCAGTTATTTAAATCTATGTAAGTCCCAAGAAAACAATGTCGTGAAACAATGAACTTATAACTCAATAAGGTTAACGCTAATATGGTATTCAAATGTATTTTTACTGGCGAAACTTTATATAGAATAACTCGAGCTTCGCATATAACATCTAAGACTTTCGAGTCGTAAGTAGAAAGTACATATAATTTGCTAGCATTTAGACGCAGTTCTAGATACACTAATTTAGTAATACAACAGTTTTAATTGCTGAAGCAGTTCTCTATATCGGCTTCCAATTAGAGACTTTTCGCTTTGAAATCAGACCATCTAATTGTGATGCTAACTATCTAGAAATAGATATTGACGTTATTACCGTAGCCAATATGTGGGCCTACAAAATTCGGTCAGATCGCACAATTTGTCAATAAAACTGAAAGTAATTAATGTTTGCTTTTTATATCATAAAAAATGTATAACATTAACCCAAAAACAAATGGTAATTAAATTCGATAGGTTTTTTACTATTAAAGAAATAAAACTTAGAAACGTTATTAAACTATACTATTTTAATTGATAACGAGCAAGACTGTTTTGAAAATTGGGACTTTATTAGACTTTAGACGTTAAATTCTATTTTGCAAACATCCTTATCTGAGAAAATGAGTTTAGTTATAATCTATAATATCAAATCTCGCTAAATACATGTGTAAAAGAAAATATAAATAAAATTCTAAACATTATCTAGTAGGTAAGACAAATTTATAGTTTCTTTACAAACTGGAATAATTACATTGGTAATTAATAGTGACAAAGAAGCTTATGAAATTGGATATAATAGTTACGGCGCCAGTAATGATCCCTTTGTATCGCTGTATTCAACGATAAGCGCGGTCGTTGATCGGGCTCGTGAACTTGGCCTTCGCGCTTACATCTTATTGTTAACATTACTATATTACCGTTCTAATACAGTTAAACGCTATTTTACGTCAATGCATACAATAGCAACAATTTGTATTTGAAATATTCAAAGGTATTTCCAGGCTACCTTTCCAGGCTCGAATGCTCTGAATAAAATTTCATATTGACCTCAATTTAGAGCCAGGCACCTTGATGCCTTGTATGGTATGGACTAGAGACATGTCTCTGCACTTATATCTCTTATTGCCTTTTACTTTAAAAGAAAGTAGCGATGTCGCGTGTTTGTTATGCTCATTTTGACCTCCTGGTTGTAACGTTGCTATGTACCATTGCACAGCATAGAAACACTGATTCATTCACACTCACATTTTGTTAGTAAAATTTTACAATATTTCATACGCAATTAGTATCTAAGTACCGATATTAAACCCGCAAAAGCAAAGGGGCGTCGATGGTGTCGTGATGGATATAGTTGTTCAGATGTTTTATAGTTGATTTTCAATTAAATTAAATAAAATATTCTTATTAATTGCATTATAAATACAAGAGAAAACGCATTTGGCATGGAAACGAGAAAATATTGCACCAGTTTAAATGCAAAGTTTATGCAGCTGAAGCAAGAATCAGACAATTTTCGTCTTAGACAAAACATTACGTAAGAAAACAGTATTCTAAAATACAAGTTTATATTTAGACATTAAGGTAATCAAATAATATTTGAGTTTGACCCCACCTCAGTCTAATCACTACCGATAAAGGCGGTAACGGGGCTAAACAAATATTTTATATTTAAATTAAAACGGCGCCGATATCGCAAGCTTGTTCATTGATGATATGGAATAATGCTAATTAAGCCTTTCGTTTAACATCTATTTAAATTTAAATGAAACAAGTTAGCACGGTTGCGTTCCTTTCTACTTTATTGTTGACTGTTTTTTTAACCGCCAGGAATATTTTATACGTTATTGAATGAACGTTCTTTTTATAACTTTTTATTTTAGTATTTTGAACGTAAAACTATTTTGTATCATACAAAATAGTATATATTATTATTTAGAATCGATAATAAATTTTCTAACTCGCAGTTTTTAATTATCATCTGACCAAAAAAAATAAATTTAGCCGTCCTTGGACAAGATACTAAATATAATTTTTAATATTTTCCATGAATCGCAATTATAACGAGAACCCAAAATTAATTTAAAGGTTAAATCGGTAGACAAATATACAAAAAATCGTACATCAAAATAAAAATGGAGTGTTGATTCCGAAAATAGTGTCTGGGGGCGTCTGACCCGATGCCCCAAATATTACAGTTCAATAAAACTTCCTTGTCTAGTTTCCCTGAACTTGCGTCCGACGCCAAGGTAATAAGATACCGCCGTCAAACAGATGTGAGGTTTAAAAATAATTTCACCGTAAAACAGACCGGGTATCTTTATAGGTTATACGAAAGCGAACATACGCGAACTAGACTAACCTTATTTTTTACATTAAGGCTAGGTATTACTAAAATATAGTGTTTTATTTTGCACAATAGCGAATTTTTTGTCATAGTTTATAGGTAGGAGTACCTATACGTACACGTGTGATGAATGTAGAACAAAAATTCGTTATCGTATTTTTATAGTATAATAATGTATATTTTTTATTTTAAATGATTTCCTATCGATTACAGTGTGGATTGAAGCTTTATCATAAGAAAACTGAATATTTATCTGTATGTCAAACGCTATTCTATAACCTTTTATGATGTAGCGATAACGACCGCGATGTAGAGATTTCCATAATTATTTTTATTGTATTAAAATATTTTTGTTGCTTTAACATAATTTTAATATTATTTCTTCCTGCTTGTAAGATGCTACTAAGATGGTATTAACCCAATTCCAAAGCCGTACACGTTGGGATTGGGTTATTATATTAATTTCGTCTTCAAAGGTCATAGTTCAATTGATTTCCTAGACTTGAAGAACATTACATAAATTCACTTAGCATAACATTATAGTGTCGTAAACTTTATCAATTCTGTCAAGTTTATTGGGCAATTCGTGCGTTCGTATTTACGCAGATGTGCAAGCGTCGTCTGTAATTCACAAACTTATTTGCTGTATCGCTGCTTTAACTTTATACCTTACCTATCATCCCAGGGGTCCCCAATTTTTTTTACAATTATACTTTTGTGCGTTCGCATCCCATCAAATTTCAAAAGTTTTATTTTTTAAATCGAGAAGTTCTTGTATCAGCTCGGAATTACAGCCTTACGCCGCTGATCTCTATTTCCTCCTATGTACCTGAAAAGATCTAAAAGAACAATTGTCCTTAATGAAGTTTCTTGGATAATATAAAATTAATTCATTGGCTAGAAAATTTTGACCAATTCGGCAGCGTACAGCGTGTGCAAATTTTAATTTATCATCGATCAGTTTTTTGTAAATACATACTGTTATTACACGCTTTATGCAAATGTTGCTTCGCCGCCTCTTTGCATAAACAGTATTTATAATGAATACGAATAAAATATATTTTGTTACTTTGTAACTATTTTGCGCCTAATAGATTGAAACGTTAATAATTATTTCAAATTACAGTAGGAGTTTAATGACATAGTCGTGTCAACACGACGTATATAGACAGTTGATGTAATCATTACGAGGCTACCTAATTAAAATCAAGTGACTTATTCCTGATGAATATGTTTACTATTTCTGAAAGCGTCTATGTATCAATTTATATACATAGACGCTTTTAAACCAGCTGTTGCACGCGGGTAGCTCCCGAAGCAAAAAAGAAGAAAGGTTGAAATTGATCACAATCTGTATGAACTTCCTTAACAAACAAGCCCTAACGCCTGTCGCAAACTGTTATTATATCACCAAGTATCACTTTAAACCTCTATCTCATTAGGAACATTCACAAAGAGCGTACAATTATTCCGTGCAGTTGTGTTAGTAAATAATCCTTCCCACCCACCACCTTTCAAACTGTGCTATAGACTCGATGTTTCGTTTCAGGATTTTCTTCCGACAATCAAGGACAGATTTATGCGTCCTCTACGCGTCCTACGCGCTCTCAATTGCACTATACAACTTATCTTAATTTAAAATTTTATTACACCCACTCTCAGATGATCACCAACGGTATCTAACTATGCAAGTCGTTATATTTGAAATGTTTAATTACTCATGCTAGTCTTGTAGAGTGTGTGTAATAATTTATAACACTTTAAGAACTACCTTATAGGTATCTTAGAATATCCAACATGAAACGAGTAATAAAATAATTGCGACTGACAATTTTCATTTGTTTATTGTTACTGTAGTCATTATAAATTAAGTTTAATTTTATCTCTTGTGTAATATAACATATTATATTTTATTGGCATTAATACAAGAATGAAGTGATTTTCGGAATTGTACATATTATAATGCGCAAGACTACGTGGATTCGTTTACTTACAAATTATCTATTCGCTGATAATTTTGAGTACAATGTAGAGGTCAATTTTTCTATAACTATTTTTATCAGCTGTTTCGCGATATTAATCAGGAATAATGTAGGATTTCAATGGTAAAATAATTTTTCAAATATTTCGTATGTATGTAGTTTCAGACCCTATACAATTCAAGCATACGAACAAAAATTAAATCATTCCTCTTTGTTATATTAGTGTAGAATGAAGGATTCTTTGTTATATTTTTTAAGAAGCGGTTTGTGGATTTAGCGCTCCCTGTGTCTCATACTATCTTTTAGAATAAATAACAAATTGTGCATATTTTATATTTACCAAGCTACCATTTCGAAGGTCCTGTAGGATAAGGCAAGCGCATACACCGAGTCTCTCAAATATACATATTTTTATCTTATCGTACCGTCATTCTTAATCAAATAAGGTACTCTGCGTCACCTGTTTAAATTACGTAATCCTGATAATATATTATTTCACTTTGCCATTGACCTTCATGGTCGAAGTTACAGCGATATTTTGTATTGTGAATTTAATTTAAATTTGTTCGAAATAGACTTAATTGCGAAGCAACGTATAACATTAAGTCCGCGTCCACATATAAGTATGTAGAATCCTCATTCGATCAATCAACTCTTTCATATTTTTGTCAAATGTAAAATCATATGTAGTATCAATCCAAGCATTTCGTAATCTGTAAATTGGATTGCAATTTTCAATCACTCGAAAGGGTGTTTACAAAGTAAATAATGAACGCACACTTTGTATAAACCCTAGTATCACCTCAGGCCACTTCCACAAAATGCGCAAGTCATGTTACTTAAGCGTTAAACTATTATTTCTCAATGTAAAGTAGCAAATATAATATATAATGATTATATACCATAGGATCTCTTTCGTTATTAAAATAACTATTAACGTGTGCAACGACAGCCTACGGTAGAATCATCTTATGTTAAGCCATTCATAACAACTTAATTGATAGTTATAAATAGACAAATAGAGAAACTGAACTGAACGCAGTATAGGACAAAATGTGTGTTTCTTCGAATTGAGCATAAACTACATGACAAATGTGGTTCACTGAAATGCAGCTGCCCAATAACCAAGATAAGTAGTGGGATTGCACGGCAAAAGATACACAGACAATTCTTAGTTTCAACACATATATAATATTTCCTGCTGATGAAGCCAAAATAAAGACCATTAAAAGCGATCTTCAACACCAACAATAAACTGTAAATGTCACAATTTTTCTAGATAGAGATGAGGCCGACTCTAATTGTACCCAATTTCATCTTATCATTTTAATTTATCGCTGCATCGGATCGTTATTCACGAAATAAATATTTTTTAGAGTAAGCAAATCTGTGTTTATTGCTGTACCTGAGGTTAATGGCATGATAATGTGACACCTCGGACATTACGCGTGTGTTAATAGCTTATATTTTATAAATCAAATTCATTTACTCATTAATAGGATCATTGAAGATCAAGAGCATGAACTAACACAAAAAATGGAATATTTGTTTCTAAAAATAAATTTTTAGCACAAGACCGTTGCTACAAGATGAATAAATGTATGACCTAATTGTACTAACAAATATTGTCCAGACATTGTCTAGTCATGTAAAAACAGAGCTCGTGTTATACGATTTATAACAATTTCCATAAGGAATAATCTAGATAACAGACTTTTAAAACACTGTGATCGTGTATAAAAATTATTAACGTAATTTGACAATTTAACCCAAACAGCGAAATCGATTCCTAAAACTCCGACAACCATTTTATTATTACATCCTTATAAATATGTTGTTCGAAATTGTCAAATTAATTTGTAAAACATTTTTATATTTGTAAATATTTTCACAAAGAGTTGTGAATGTAAATTTAATATACGTGGGTAGACAGCATTGCATACCATTAGCGTCCACCTGTCGTAACTCCTAGTCACACTGAATGAAGTTAAGCTAGGGAAGCCTTTATTCTATCGATATTTATTAGGTGTGTGTCCAACATCTGATTATACTAATAAATTTGCTATAAATTATATACGACTTTAATTACAATGTTTATTTTCTGTGGTAAATATTCAAAGTATTTTGCTAAATATATTTACATATTAATACACTTGTCAGTTTTTCTATCTACCGAATACCTACTTTTCATAAATTTATGGCTGAATCGGTTATAGTAACGAATCAACGTAGAAGTCATAACGATTTGTTAAAGACGGTTATAGTGAGACTGAAAAAAAATCTTCATCAGAAGACGTCATCAGCGAACTCAAGCATAAAGACACAAATTATTACACAGAGTTATTCTATCATTATAAATTGAAGATAAATTTAAATAACGTATTTTGAAATGGAAAAGCAGCCTTGTTATCATTTCTATGTTTCACTTAAAAGGTTTATCGCGGTCGCTTTACTGAACATTCGATGTATTACCACAATTTGAGCATATCACCTCCTTAATAGGTAGCGAAATATACGTCATATATCAGTTTCCGCATGTTTTGTAGTGGCTACATTTTTAAGGAAAGGGCCTCAGGTAGATACGAGTGTGTATTTTTAATTAATGATTTCAATAGGAAGCGATAAGCATTTATCTTGAAATATTCCTGTCTGTGCCGACACTAGTCGTTGACCTTAAGAGCGTCTCGAAGGGACAAGTCGCATCACTGTACGACAATCGTGTCGCGTCGGTGTTCCCCGCAATCGTTTCTTAGTTGATAAAAACTAATCAACACCTTTATTGAAACAATCATTCATAATACAGGATTACGTAGGATTTAAAAATATTTTATATCTAAAGATGGTGTAGAGCTAAATGTTGCACTTGCATCGCCAAACCACTATGATTTGCGATGGCCTAATCTTTATGATACTGCGAAGATGAAGATAAGACGGTTACGAGGTACGATAAGGTCTAAATTTAATTTTTATTCAAATAGAGACAAATTTAATCATAATAACTAACGACATGTAACTCATCGCTTATTAGATAACGCCAGAAAAAAACTAGGTAGGTCGTAAAATCACAATTAAATAATAAATGATTAACATATTAATAGAAAAGCTATTCATGTGTTTCATAAAGCCCATCATATATTATGTAAATGATGGCATAAATTGCAAATATTCAAACACTTGTTGTGGTATACGGAGAGACCCACATTTTTGGTAGGTTACATTCTTACAGTGAAAACCGGTATGTAACATACGTGTGAAACATCCTTGATGTAACTGACTAGTGACTTGCTAGAAAAACTATTAACTAATTTAAACATTATTTAAATTCGTAAAACGTAATTAGAAAGAAAGTACAGTAAGTAGTGTAGTACCTAAACGTTTTTAATTATAAAAGAAGTAAAACATAATTATTTTTGAAATTGTTATGCACAATTATTTCATTATTTATATAACATATTCTTCCGAATTCATTTTGAAACATTCGAATTTTTAACAAATTACATGAAACAAATTACAGCTTTTATTAATATTTATAGCAATTTAATATTTAAGCTATCGATTTCAAACAGATCACAAATAGCTGACACGAGGTATCAATAGCTTATTCAACGTATCTATTCCTATGAATATCTTCCTACACATGAAATGCGTTTTGCATGTAGGTATGTTTAGAATGCGATCTATGAAACCAAACTCGCTATTCTACGAATTCACAGCCAGTGCTTAAAATGTATACTGTGGCAAAAACATCATGCATCACACACTTAAGATTTCATTCATTTTAAAACAATCAACGAACGAATAAAATTTTATTTATTTCAAAGATACGCAGTTTAAAAATACATAACTACGACTAAGAAAAATAATCCTAAAACATGTTTATAAGTGGAAATATTAATGGATAAAAATTATAACATATAAGCGACATTAAAAATAAAAAGTCAATAAAATCAACAACTAACAAATAAAAAACAATCGTCAAAAACAACAGTCAATAAATAAAAACCAATCTCAATAATTATGATAAGATCATTTTTGAATTTAAAAGTTTTGTAAACTTGATAAATATATTTGTAAAGATGATTAAAGAAGTTAGTGTCGTTGGCTTCCAGTATATTTTAAACGAATAAATTGACCTATATTTATAGACCGACGAAATTAATAAAGATCCGTTATATATATTCAGTAAAAACCTGATGACACCATTGCACTTAATCATTGAATAGCTGTATTCTTATTTTGACACAATGCCATACATTGACAGCATGTCAATAGCAAAGTGTGACTTTTTAACAAACAACGGTGAGCAACATACATCGGATTATTTACATTCTCGTGACAATGCGCTGGAAAGAATCCTCGCATAAACTAGTCCACCGCGCACCTACTTACTTGTGCAAAAAGTGGTCGATTGATTTCATGACCTTGAGTAACCCGACACGATAATATGTGTGATAGGTGAATGGATCTTTTATTTTAAATTTCCTTGTTAAACTAGTTATTGTATAGAAGAATGAACAAAAAGGACAACAGATTTCGATCGCGGACATTTATTTGCATCATTACTTTGTCTTCCTAGTTCCTTGAAGTGTACAATATTTATTCAATACGTTCTTACGGTCGCTTTCAAATCGCAAGGAAATGAGCCACATTCTTGGAGCAACGAGACGACGACGATATGGTTATCTTAGTCCATGTAAGAAGCTGCTAAATGCTCCAGAAGAAATTTCTATAGCGCCTGAGACAGTCGTCATTTGTTTGCCGTCATTATTGTTAATGGGTGCTGTCAAAACACCGCCGCCGCCGCGCAATACATTGTCCAACAAAAAAGAAGTCTAACCGGTCCCCTATGATGTTCTTAGGGATTCCTGAACTTCCGACACTTGCACAATGTCATATACTAAGATATGTTAATTTTAGTGTTACAATTATGTCTTTAAAAATCATTTTCATTATCACTAAATGATTAATTTTATGTAAACACTAATTTTATATTTATAAGTACATTTAAATGCATCTCTATGTCGTAATTATACGTGTAGAGCTTTACTTTTGTTCTATTCTTCCGTTCATGATGCAATGTAAAGGAATGAACTCTTTGTTAGTAAATATTTTGAGCGAATGAGTGGTGTTCGTGTACACAAAGGGCAATAAGGCGAGTAGGTTGAGCCAACGCTACCGGCTCCGGACAAAGCCACGGGAGCGAGACGACAACGGATGCCTCCGGCTTCACGTAGCCCTTTTGTAAATCCTGATTCTAAGTATAGTGCAACGATTATTCAACGACTGTTATTATACATTTAATTTCAACCATAAAGTTATGAGCACACAAAAAAATTATAAACAGGCTCAGGTTTATCCATTGTAGCTTTTTTGATGTAATTAAGGATAATCTTCGAGACTCGATGAAACTTTAATAACTTTGGGTTCATAAACGATTTCATTTGCATTTTACGCTCTCATAAATTCTATATTTTCTATTGTAAAACCACCGTAACTAATTTTTAAAGTGCAAATTATGAAAAGGAATTCTGTAGTTGTTATGCGTGGGCGCTATCCAAAACATTAGTTTTATCTCTTGCAAGGCTCGAGGCCGGAGAATATAATACTATGTATATAAATAAACATTTTACTTAAAGAGAAGAACCTTCTACGTACAGACAATAATGGCCACTATTTAGTAAAAATTACGTTTAACAAATCATCCCTACTAGCATCGTTCATTCTAGGAAGGCTATTAAAGTAGAAACGCTAAGTGAAGGCTCTAGAAAATTGTTAGTACTTCGTGCCCAAGTAATAGGTTAACATGCAATAAGAGGTAAATACTAAATATTATAAACACTTACTAAAACATTTACACAATATATAATGTTTTGATTTGTGGATTTTTTGGCTTTCAACCGTGATTTTTGGAATGACCAAATAGATATTTACAATTATATTGTAATATTTATAAAGTTATTTTATTTTCACAAAATATTATCAACGTGCCCATATATGTGTAATATAAAGGCTAATTAGTTCAACAAATTTAATGGCACTGCATGCAAGTAAAAGTCTTTTGTTTATCCATGTAAAGAAACATAAAGCACGCATATACAGTTAACATGCTGTTCAGCCTTAAAACAAAACGCCGTTAAGCTTTAAATAAGACATTTTTTACAACACCAATTTTATTTACATTAACCAGTGACATCCATAATGGGACATAGTTTACTGTATCTTATTATGGGTGATTAAATGTTGTTTTTGTTGCTTTCATTGTTTTAGTTGGATATATGTAATTGTATGGGCTTGAGAAGAGAATTAAGTAAAAAGTTGTGTTTGCCTTATGTGTGCGGGCAGCTCCAAATGCGTAGAGTATCGTGCGACTCCATGCCAGGCGGTAACTATCGCCTCATGTACTCCAGTGGCGCCAAACCTTTACCCCATTTAGAACAGTCCATACCGGTTAGAACAGTTTTTCTACTGTTATAGCAACAAATGCTACGAGTTTTTCTCTTTTTTCAAGATCTTGTAAATGAATAGTCATTTATTAATTTACATAGTTTATGTTCATTTCTTGTATAGAGTTGAATAACGGTTTTATTTTATTAAACGTGCAAAATTTGGACTAATTTGTCTTTCAACGACATTACATGCCTAATTGATCTTTATGTTTTAAACGTCATATCACAACAATGGCCTTAATGAGCGCTGGCTAACACTAAATCTCTTTTATCTATTGTTTAACTAAGACCGGTGGGTAGACTTTTCAGTTTAGGTCATACGTCATTATTAGTCTAGACTCGAATCGGGTCAGCGCTAAGATTAGGCGCTAAACACACACTGATATTTGAGTTTCTGATAACACGTTACTACGTGATACTGGGAAATCATAGTTGTAAAGATTAATGAGTTGATGCAATATAATGTTATGTATGGAGGATAAAGGAAGAATACATAATTAATAGATAAAAAGATACCTATTTTTAATGTAATGATGATACTAGAAATTAATAGTATTGCAACAGAAATAAAATAAATAGAATTTGTATTATTTAATTAGCCGTGAAAATTTAAACAAGTGTATTCAATATAATATGGTTATGTAAAGAGCAAACTATTTGTTTAAGCTGCTCCCTGTTGGCACATGGCAACAACAACTCGCTTAAATTTAATATAGCTACCTAATAAATATAATATAATATGCATATATGGAACTGTTAGGACAAGTAATTAAGTGTATTCGTGACTCTCACAATTCCTTGTATAGCTCAAGATCTTCGCACGTAGTCGATACTTGGAACAATAGAACATTTTTAGAGTAGAATTAACAACACAAACCAAAGCTATGCACATTTAATGATTGCGTAGTACAATTAGATGGCAGATTAACTGAAATAACTGTGTACAATCGTAAAGTTTATTACAACGAAACCCATAAAGGCACTCAAAAAGCACTAAATTTAACAATCTGTCATGGCGCCATGCCCTACCGGCAGCCGCGGTCGGCTCACCGCTCAACTCAAACAAACAAAAACAAACTAATGCTCCGGAGCCACGTTGCCTGGCGCCTGCTTATCGTTCGGCACGTGGCCTCTACCTTTCTCCCTACCTTCACTTTTTCCCTTTAAACTTCACTTTACCTTTATATTCCAGACCGATACGATTTATTGTTATGTCAGAGATTCTACATTTTTAATACTCTTGCTTTATTGACACGCACCAAATGGGTGCCTTTTATTTTACAAAGTGTGTTAAGTTAAAACATGTTTCTTTGGAAAAAAAAATCTCGACCTTTATTTATAAATTACGCGCTGCTTATATAGACGTTTGTTTATGGTAAAACATGCATGGCTGTCAATCAGGCCCGATTTGGCACGAGGCAACTATAGAAATCATTACCATGTAGAGACATCCGACGGCCTACCGAAGGGATTTTCGACACTCATAAAATAAATGTCACATTTTACTTAATAAATGATTGACCATATAATTCGTTGTTCTCTTATGTTATACAACAATAGCATGTTGTTAAATGAATAATTCAATTGTATAAACCTTAATATATATTTCCTCTAAAATTTTGTTCACGGTGTCGTGTTAGAGTTAGTATAGTGAGAGATAAAATTATCTACCTAATAATGAAAAATTATATAACATATGTTCCACTTGAGAGATAGCGAGCTCTCTGGATGGGTGACTAAAACGTTGCGGCCGTATCGTGTTACTGGTGTTAAAACTGTGCAATTAACTTGATGCTTGGCCTATAATAAATTATAACTTTATTAAAATCGAAGTGGAAGTGTTTTTATAATAAATTGGGCGTGTAATGAAAAACTCTTTAATGATTAATAGTATATTTCTTTGGAATTTGAACATGTTTTTAAAAGGTAACCCGTTTTCACATATTAGATATCAATATAACTTGAGTCTTTTTATTCCTATATACTTCGAATTGATGTTATTGATAAATTTGCAAAAAGTTTCAAATTTGTATATTTTAATAAATTACATTATATTTAAGGGAGGTAAAACTATGTATAATTTAAATGATGTTAATTAAGACAAATATTTTATTTTAATAACCATCATTTAAAATAGATAGACATTAATTTCAATCTATTTTAATTACATTCGGGCAAAGAGTTATGCTATATTTGTCCTGAGTAGGTACATATGTATATTATAAATGCAATGAAAATATCAAGCATCCTTAGGCAGTAATTTATATGTTTTAGTTGTCAATAAATTTATTAAAAGTATTTCTTTCTTTCTTTGCAGGTATTTTATAATGAAATCTTATACAACTTCCCGAACTGTAATAAGATTTTTGCCGACACATAGCAACGATAAACCACGCTACGTCTCGTGAAGAAGAAGGTCCTTAGTACAGAGGGATATCGAAACGATAGTATGCCAAATTCGTAGCATTCTGACAAATTGTGAAGGCAGCATTAGTACATGAAGATGCGTACTATTGGCTGCCGAGGGCTAGGAAAAATGGATGTACGACGATCACTTTTCAAATTACTCCTTTTCCAAATTATTATGATAGTTCGATGTGCAGCGAAGAACATCCCCGACGTGCCAAGAGTCGAAATAGTAAGCGACGTAGAAGATAGTATTCAGGATAGCATAAGAAACCTTATACACAGTGGTGAGTCATTTATTTTATATTTTATTAGCTCAACTGATTTTTACTTAACCTAATTACTTAAGCCCCAAGCTCGAGATTTTAATTAAGAGTTGCTATCCGCCCCACATATTAAGCGATTTGGTTTTATGAAATGGTTATTTAGCGTTAATTTAAACAACAAATTTATTTTTCATACGGCAATTAAAACATGTCAAGTATGAATTAAAATGTCAATATTAAAATATCTTTTATCAAGAGCAAATGTGTAACTTTTGTAAAATTAATATGAACGTTATTTTAAACAGCTTCCCATCATTATTGTTGACGGATCGCTGCGTAGTCACTATTTATTTATTTGTTTCATGAGTTCCACGAAATCTTAGGAATCAAATTCAAATCAAGCTCATGTCAAGTTTAAAAATTGGAAACCGTAAGCAATTAAGACTGACGCATCAAAAGATAAGTTTAATGTTAAATTTACGAACTCGTAAAATCTAATCTTACGAGTTGTTTTGTGGTTGTCACGGGGATTGAAATGCTGATAATTGGATTCAAGTCTTGTGTGACGGCCCAAGATTGCCTTTGAAGGATTATCTTAGTCGTGTCTTTGGATTTGGGACAGGGCGCCGCGGCGCGAGACTGTTGCATTTTTACTTTTTACAAAATTTAGTTTGAGCACGTTACGTCATTTTTAATGCTATTTTCGGAAATGATTTGGGAATTGAGCCCGACGCTCAAAAATAATAAAAACATTTAACATTTTATACTGTAACTATCGTATACTCGCTGAAGATTATTTAGTAAATTATGATTCTCTTTTTATTTATGTTTTCCACATACACACAACATAAAATTATAGGAAACCTAAGAGTAAGAGCATGAAGGCCACATCCTTTGAGAAGCAGAGCCCTCAAGGACTATAATATTATGTTACCAAGTATCGTATGTCTGAATTCTGAAATCACTTAACCTATTTAATTTAATGTACAAACTTTACAGTCCACCAGAAAGAAAAAAAAATGTATCCAGTTTCATAAACGACATTTATTTCAACAGTAGATACTTGTTATCATAATTAATCTTTAATTTTTAAATGCTATATTAGAACATTTTGACAGGAACAAAAACATAGTTATTAAGCAATTTACGTTTGCGTTGATTGCTAATGTTACTGTTATCGTTTACGTGCTGGGTAACTATGTAAATGTATTCTCGGATGCAATAATGTGTCAAAAATAGCCCCGGGATAGCAAGGAGTAGGCCACGCGTACACAAACGAAGTACTAAAGCAATCAATCTGTACCATAACCCAGTAATCGCCGTGCTGTTTTCAAAAACAAACCTATTATAAGTGATAATCTTTCTCGGTTATTGAACTCATTTAATTGAAATACAAAAATTTTAATCACTTTACGAATCAAATATATCTTACGATAATTGTCCCGTACGCTCTTGAACATAAAATTAATTCATTAAAGTAAACATTATTTAATTGTGTACTACAATAGTACATAATAATAAACGGAACTTATCTTGAAAGTGTAAAGTATAACGATCTGGGTCTCTTATCTCGCAAACTCAATATTTGAAGAGCAAATCTTATCTTTATTGTGGAGAAAAGGCGCGAATCTTGGCCAGTGACGTGCAGCGTGACGTAAAGCTGTCACCTGTCACGCGAGGATATACAGATAATATCTTTATATCGTAATACACGTCTCCATTTAAGCTTCAAGCTCTAATGCTCTATATGATCAAATATCAAACGCATCTTCATTTAATCGGTAACTGTATAATCATGAAGGGGCTTTACTAATTTACATAATTCGCAAGTCATATTACCTACATGGAATTTGATTTCTTTAATGGTACATAATATGATTATTATCTCACAAAATCAAAAGATTAGGTTAATTTTGTTTTGAGGTTCACTCATAATATATTGCATGGAAATGACTTGGTCTTTATTAATTTGTTTGTATGGTTATAACTTGCGTTAGTTATATTAAATCACAAAACAAAT
Source organism: Phoebis sennae (assembly GCA_001586405.1). NCBI lineage: Eukaryota > Metazoa > Arthropoda > Insecta > Lepidoptera > Pieridae > Phoebis > Phoebis sennae. Next base: position 52,350 of record LQNK01000008.1, on the reverse strand, counting down.
AGTTACGCATGATACACGTTCTGCGGGAAATCGTTTATTTTAGTCACTCGTCGCTTAATTCCTTTATTTACTTAGTCTGATTATAATATACGGTACATGTGATGTAACTACTATTATTACTCGTGAAATTTTGCTTGTGTTAAAATTACTATTAAATGTATTGTTATAAAGTACCATGAATGCCTTCTTAACATTTGTTTATCATAGTAAATTGTACCGATACATCGTTGTCTATGTTTTTGTGGCAATAAGTGTCCACCCACGCTCCGATGCGGTCGGCGCTCCGGACAGAATCTTGTCGTTCGGCAGGGGGCGGCACCGTGGTAATAGACTATAATTGACGCCAAGCCCCTGTTAGATGAACATGCAGGCGTTCTACCCACGCTCGCCCCAATTATTAAAGGTGTATTCCTCTATATGTCTAGATAAAAATATTGATTGTTTAGGATTAGAAATTAAGAAAACCAACGTAATCATTTGTTGGACAATAAATTAGAGTATGTATGTATGGCTTTAAAATTAAATTTGATTTATTTTACCAAAAAATTTAAGAATTGCAAGCTGCAAAGTATGCCTACGCAAGTTTTAATGCTTTCAGTTGTCAAAGCAGTTCTCAATTTTGTGTCTTAATCCACCTGATCCTGTTTCACCTCACGTTACTTTATTTGATGGATGTAAAAATTTTTACATTCTTGGCAAAGTGGAACAACATTGAGAAAAGTCAAGTCATTTGTGTCACCCAGTAATCGAAGTATTTAAAAGTACACCGACCGAGTAATTTAATCGAATAAAAACTCCTTCAATACGTCTCGGATAACGTACCGAGGTGGAAAGAATTATAGGATTGCCATATTTTTTCTGGAATTAATTACACAGACTGCTTCGAGACAAATAAGGAGTGGGAAAATATAAGTTGCAAGTGAAACTTGTGTGGCCTCGCTGGCAACCGAGTGTCGAGTGTCTAGCTAGCGCGTGTGCTGACTAGACAAACGTACCTATTTCTTAGGAAATTGCTCATGCAGTTTGAAATTGTAAGAATCTTTGATAAAAGAAGGAGAATAAATACCAATGGATCAATTACAATTGAAGGCGCCTAAATTCCTTAAGAATTCCATCACGTCTTTGTTTTACCCGTGGGACTTATTTATAGTCAGGTCGCTGTCTAAATAGTAATTTCAATTAAAATAAAAATAAATTTAAATCTTTATTTCTTTAAATGTGGTTACGTAGGCAGCCGCTAAGAAAGGATTTCGATAAAATCCCACAGGAACGAGGAAAACCGATATACGCGGGTGAAACCGCGGGGCACAGCTAGTACGTTATATAGAAGTTTAAAAAATTATACATACGAAGTCACTGAATTTTAAGTAATATTTTTATTCAAAAATCTATTTATACTATACAAATAATCAAAACCTAGCCACATCTTTGTCTTAAAAGGTCATATGTTAAAGCTAAAATAACGTCTGGAATTTTGTTAAATATTCTAATATGACATTTTCAATCAATATGTCCACTAGAAGATTAATTCCCGATTTACACAGACAACGGGCGCAGGTCATGACGGGTATGGGTCTATTTCTTTGTATTTAAAAATTGTGAAAGACACACCGACCTATACACACTCTCTGTGTGAATTAGACATTAAACCCCCCTTTTCTTTTTCCTACTCTTGTCATCTGGTCCTGAGCATATTTCATTATTTTGGTCTCCTGTTGGAGATCTTACTGATTGCAGATTTTCGTTCACAACTCGTACGCCAAACATAACCAGCCCACTTCACTTGACATTTATCACGAAATTAATGGTAAAAATATTTACACACGTGTTTGTTACATTCATATTATGCGCATAAATTTGCTTGTTTATTATGTTAATCAATACTTAATATCTTACTCTCATGCAGCCACGACAATCATCTTTAACACGAGACGACTTTGACCCTCACTACGCTCCTCGTATTCGTAATGATGACCACATTCATTGTTTTATTAACCCCTGAGAACTAATAATATTCTACATAGCAGTATAGCGTGATTTCAATTCAAGTATGCAAGTCATATTGAAATACATATTATGTGTATAGAATATATCTATTGAATTTTATTAGTAGAGCTGTTTGCATTTGCATGCAGATGTATGCCATACATCATTCTAGACAAAACTAATATTTTGGCATTTTGTGAACGTTCGGCTTCTAAGATTTTTTTTAATTCACGAAGCTTTTGAAAATAATATTTTAAAAAATATTGATTCCGAAGTTATTGCGTTACGTATAATCATGAGAATAAAACTGGGCACAACACGAATTTTATAGAAAAATTCAATTAATTTTAGATAAAAATAAACATGTTTCTTACCAAAAATGATATTATCCTCTTTATCAAGATCACCATTGTGTTCCACTGATATAAACTTCATATCAGTGAGCTAATACGCTTTACGACTCTTATATAAGATCAAACGAAAGAGTTTGTTTATCCTCTTCCTCTACATAATTATTAAGTGTTGTGTAGTGTTTTTTATAATGCAAGACTGAGAAGTGCAATAAAAACTTCACTCATAATGTATTTTTGATAAAGAGTATATGAGAAACATCAAGGACAAAATAATTTTCATATCATTTGTCGTCAAATTTGACATCAAAATACAAGTCACGTTGACCCAAAATTATTCGCATATACAAATTCTGAACAAACAGCATCAACAAGTTTAGCATTGTATAAAAATAGCATAGGCCCCAGTCTATAAATAAATCGATTAATTATTGGTACGGATTGTCCAGTATTGCCTAAACGCATCGAATTACTCGTATGGTGTGATTGCATAATCACGCCAAACATAAGGCGATTATTTACTATCATCAGCACTAGCACTTGTTACTGCTTATATTTTTATTCAATAATTTCCGTTTTTCTTGGAAAGCCCCGTCAACTACATAATATGAGGTGACACCGATAATGATGTTTTTCAAGCGATTCACTGATAATTTTAAGTTTAACTAATTTTAATTTAAATATGCTATAAATACTAACTTAGTAAATTTATCTTCTTCTTAACACATTAAATATAACAGCTATATTTATTTTTTATTTCATATCAGAACGTAATATTCTACAAGGTTTAATTTTCCCACCAGAATGCTATATTTACAGCTTATAATAAGGCTATTATGTGGAGGCTATTGTTTAGGTTACTTCGCAAATAACGTTTCATGGCAAATTATTTTTGTCAATCTAAAATCATATATTCTATAGACGCATTTTTTCACAAACCTACACGTATTTAACTAAATTTTTTTTCAGGTATCTACTCACACAAGCACCTGGATACATCTAAAGTAGAAGTAGTGACTCCCGTGAAGGTGACACGGGATGGCCAGCATGTCTCCTACATGCTGGACCATGCTCATGAGCATGGGCACGCGCGCGCACGACGAGATCTCTTCGCCACGGAACATCACCTGCCACATACAGTGCATTACAATCTTACTGTTGGAGGACAAGAACTAAGGCTGGACCTTAGGTAAGTTTATATTATAGTAGACTAGCTGTACCCCGCGGTTTCACCCGCGTAACTTCTGATTAAATGGCAACTCCGGGATTAAAAGTAGCCTATATGTTATTCTGAACCCTTATCTATATGTATACCATTTCATCACAATCGGTTCAGTAGTTTTTGCGTGAAAGAGTAACAAACATCCATACATCCATACTTACAAACTTTCGCCTTTATAATAGTAGTAGGATATATTCTTACAAGCTTAACCGGCTTCGCTCGTGATGAATCCGGGGACTATAGTTCAACGAAAAGTACTCTTTATCACCCTTCGACCGACAGTTTATATACATATATATGCATAGTTTCATCGAATTCCATTCAGTAGTTGCGGCGTGATTAGCACACAAACATTCCCACCCGCCTCGACTTTGTATGGATGCAACCATCTATCGTATCACTTACTACACTACACTACACTTCTTAATGTTTTCTTCAGTCTTCAAAGAATTGATGAAATTTCAACCATCCCGTGGCCTTGGTGATCAAAAAAATACACGAGGAAAATATAATTCATCGCGTTTTACATATCAATGCGATTGTAAAATGAAATTGATTTTGTTTTTTCGGCTGAAACGTTTTTCAAAGACAAAGTAACATATGTAATGTTACAGATGTAATATTATGGATTGGATTTACAAAATAGAAAGAATGCTTATATTTTTGTAGTTGTTTTTCTCGTAGACAATCGTTTAGCATTATCCGCAGACTTACACTAGATAAAAATGAATTAGTTGAAATATAAATCCCTGAAAGCTGATTATAATCTATTTTTTTTTCAATGTCTTTATCAAAAAAATATTTTTTAATTGACGAAACCACGCTAGTTTGATAAGGAAATAGAATATGTGGTTGATGGGTGTAGGTACATGAAAATTTTAGAAAAATAAAATGTTTCATTACTGACACACATACACAAATACAATTTAGTATTTTAAACATATTGCGCAACGAGATAAAATTGACTAGTACATTCTATGAATTGGAGTCATGCTTATTGAAGGATAAAGTGCATTGATACAATCGATATTATGTTTCGATATAATATTGCAGCGATAAATATCAGTTGATAATTCGGCTAAAATCAGCGAGATCAGTGACCGTGGTTATCTGTACGTGATAACATAGAAAATGCAAATATTACATAACACCTGATAACCGGGGCCATGTGAAATTGCAAACGCCGAGATGACAAACACGTATTAAAGTTTTTATCATTGTATATTAAAATAGCATAATTAATATTTGATAATGGTTGTTATTGCAGTATGTATAGTAAATAATTCTTTGTCGCAACAGTTGACTCAACTAAAAAGAGATAAAAATATATTAAGCTATACGTATGAAAATAACTAATTAATAACCAATTGATTATAATCAATCATTATTAAAGTATTTATGGGCATAGGCTTGCTACTCGAAATAGTTTCATCTGAATAGATCATATAATAAATCATACGACTCTGTTTAGTCTGTGGACCGCGAATGCGTTCTAGCAATTAACCATTAAAATAAATAAATAATTACAGAACGTCGACAGAACTGACTCATACCATTGACAGATTGTGCCTCAATCTGACACAGTCTCAACGTTCGACCTTCTCGAGTATTTGAACTTGTCACTATCTCATACACGCAAGATAATTTCCACTTCATATTTACGTTAGATACAACCGCCATATAATAATCAAACACGTATCAGTTCATCCGGTTTACGAAAATAGAATAATTGCAATTAAATCTCCTTTTTATTTTCTTAATTTTTTGTGGCCCGTTTATGTTTATCATTTACGATTGATCGCACGCCCACTGAGGTTAACGAATAGTCTCTTCTACAAAAACTTTAATAGGAATAATAAATCACGCTCGCTCTATCGAACGATCTACGACATTATTGTTTTCGTTCTGACTGATTAATACTTTAACGGATTAAATTACTTGTTTATGATAGAAACAAAAGAGCCCATATAAATCACATCGAGTTAAATTCTGTAGTAAAATATTTACTACTAGAACAAGTATTATTAATGCCCTAACGAGAATACTACCAGGTTAATACAACATTAAAATTGCCTAATATCAGTGTCAACCGGTATTTAGTTCGATTGGCGAACAATAAAGTTGTGCAAGAACGAAAGGTAAACCTTTACCTCTACAGGCTTTAATTTTCGCTGACAAAGCACTATAATCATAAATTCAATTTTAAAATTAAAATCTAAAACAGGTCTAATGATTAATTTTGAGGATGTACGTAAAAACTCGGGTTAAATGTTTTATAAATGTAATTATTTACCAAATCAAGGAAACATTAATCGAATGTCCGTCAACCTAGCAGTAAAAAATACTACAGATGGTAACCTTGAGACGAATGCATCATTTAACGCTAAACAGAAGTTTCTGGTATACCAATAAATCTCGTCCAATCTATCTGTGACTTTAGTAACTAAAAGAAGTCATTTATCAAATAATTTAACAATAAATATTTATAAATAAATTGGTATTCGAAACCAAATTTTTAGGTAGCATATTTATTGCTTCCGAAATTTTTATAGAATTTATTATAGTTAATATTTTATTTAAGGCAATTAGACATCCGTCAGATAGATGATGAAGTAATTATTTCGTTTTAACTCAATAATTTTATACAATAGATGTACAGTAACAAAATATCTTACCATCAGATTAGACTGTTTACGCGTAGATATTAATTTCATACAGATTGTTGGCTTCACGCCTAATAAACTGGACTAGTTACATGTATTTCTTACTAAAACCTATGTATAAATCGCCGCTATTTTCGAATAACATTTCTATCAGTGAAAATTTACTCACAGCGCGTATCTGCATCCGGTAGATGCAATAAATTGAACGTATATTTGCTTTTGCTTGTTTTTGATGTTTAAGTTTAAAAATTCGGATATTTTATTTTATAAAACGTTCATATTTAATAATAAAATGCCAATGCCACAAAGTTCAACAGTAGCTATAAAAAAGACAAAATAATTACCAAATTGATTACCGTTTGAGGAATAGTTCAATGTCATTACCGCCATAAATGGTAGGTACCATCAAACTGCAAAATTACTAGCACCTATTTCCTTATAACCCGATTAAAGTTACACAATTTCCGCAATACGACATTATACGTGTTATCTAACCTTAGATATAATGAATTCCTAATCTGGACCCCGACAGCATTCCTGCTGCAAATAATGCAATAAACGAAGATAAAATCGACACTATCTAGCCTAAGAACCGGACAAGCGGTGACCTAAAATTAGCATAGCGTTTGCAGATTCCCCGAATTTCATTGAATGCCACGAACAATTATCTAAATTATTTTATGTCCCGAGGTATCTCTACTATAATTTTCATTATAAAAATACTAAGAACATTCATCATTAGCATTTAAAATGTTATGCCCTTATAACCATTTAATAACCTCGTAAGTTTTATGGGGTTACGAGATGATTTATTGGTTAAATGTGTCATGTTTTCTTTATTTGCATTCGTCTGTATTCGAGTTCAAACATCGGACAGAAGGTTATAAACAATATTTAATAAACGATAATTTGAAAACAAGATTTATTAACATGGAAACAGCATGATAATAGTTATCCTGATCTTACAATTTTTTTTCTAATACAAAAAAGGTTGTTCGAGTCACTACAAATGTTTAACTAAATAGAAATAAATTCTTTTGCTTCGCTATAATCAAGTTTAAAACATAAATCTTTTATATGATCGGTAAAACCTTCTTCTAGACGAATTAGGAACAAGGGTCACTTACTAAGTAGTATGACTATCTATATTAAATATTTCTACAATGACTGTAGTAAGATCAATAATTTATATAATTGTTGACCTCAATTATATGGTACGAGGTGTGAAGGCTCCGAGATAAGGACGAATTAGATTGTATCCGATACATTGACTTATGTTGCGGTTGCAATGAAGATCAAAGATGTACCGCGGAAGCGACGCATTTTCGCCTGCAATCGCTTCTTGGAAATCGCGCTATCACTCCTTCACAACTCATGTAACCAACACGCACCGCTACTAAGAAGCTACGCGTGCATTTTATACGCATTTCAAAATGTTATCACTATGCAGTAATTATGGTTTAGGTTTATAACGTCATGCCTGAATTAGTACATTATCTCTATTTTCTCGCTTGATTTTCGTTAATAATCTTCACAAGGAAATAATTACTTTTACATATAACATAAAAGGAAATTACAATTTTTTATTTTAATAAAGAAGACACGTCACATTTTGGCCTCACCGAATACAATATATCTGATCGAGATGAGGCAAGACAGATGTAATGCTCATGCATTTTTATTACAAGGGACAAAAAGTTGACAATTTGAAAGTCTGCGCATGGTCTCGAATGCCTTTCATGCATATTTATACGGTAATTATTCCATTACAATGAGCGATGAATGCACCGAAATTATGTAATAAGGCCATCATGAAAGTTCGTGTGCTGAATAAGGTACATTTTCCGCACATAAATCAAACGAATGCATTCCTTTTTTCAATGGAGCTTTGTTAATAAATTATGAAATATGTATATGCTCGCACTAAGATATGTTATTAAGATTGTATAAGATAAGCCCTAAGAGTCAGAGATGGTAAGAATATCGGTTTAATGGTAGGGTAAAGCTAATGGTTGGTAAATTGGCGCCATTGATAATAAATTTTCACATTGGTAACACTGGCCCGCCGCCGCCAGACAGGTTATTTGTGCCAAGTCGTTAGGCTTAAAATAATTTACATAACAATGCATATCCATAACATTATGTTAATATCAGCACCCTGTTTTTAGGACATTTCTGCTCTTCAATAAAACTGTCCCTACATCGATACCACGATTTTTTAAATCTAAGATTTGTTTATTCCTTGCTGCAGTAGTAGTTTATTTATACTTAAATAATTTTAATAGTTTAGGTGAAATAATAAGTTAAGTTTAAAAAGTGAATATTTAATTGCTTGAGTAACGAGTATACATCTATACATATAATAAAACAGTAACCGAACCATTTCTGTACATTGAATATTTTTCAAAAAGAGTAATTGGTATGCAATATGTATGTTCCATAGATACCAAAACCATGGTTAGAATTTTTTTTTCTGTTTGTCTGTTTGTCGGTTTGTCTGTTTGTCTGTTTATCTGTTTGTATGTGCGTCAATCACGTAATAACCACTGGGCAGATTTTGATAAAATTTCACATGCTGATAGACCAATATTAGGTGCAACTTATAGGCTACATTTTATTTGAAACAAATATTTTTAAGGGTGGCTCTCCATACATGTAATCGGAGGGTAGAAAAATAAATTCGCGAATAGACCATTAAATGAGGTATTATTGGATAGGTCTTTGAAAATAAAATACAGGTTTATAAATACGTTTTTTTCTAAAATAAATATTTTTTGAGATAAACGCTTCTAAAGTTGCGGATATGCCTTTTTATAATCGTAACGTATAGATTAAGACATCAAAAACACTCAATAAGCTATCAAAAACTTTAAAAAAAAAAGTAACTCTCCACCCGCGGCTTCGCTCGCATGGCCTACAATTTTCTGTATTTCGAAGAGGCGAGCGTACTGTGAGATTTTTGTTAAATCTATTTCCATTGAAAATTATAAAAAAACCTATAGACATGCGCATATATCAGCGGTCCTGTGACCGTCATTTTTTTACACTTTTGTTTTGCGCCTCCACAAAATACAGAAATTAGTAGCCCACGCGTGCGAAGCCGCGGGCGGAAAGCTAGTTCTAAACATAAGTAGCTAAGTCTGTCGGTTGTGTACACCATAGATGTTTTAGAAAAGGAGATAAAACTTTGTTGGTCAGTGGACATTTTTATATAGATACAAGGTCCAACGAACTAAATATCTTTAAAATAGTATTTTTCCGTTTGCATCCCGGCTGAAAATTTATCGGCAAACCAAGAGCATATCATCAATAAAGTTTGTAAATAAATTATTGTACGTAATATCGTTCTTGAAGTCATTACTTTACAAATTAATTGTCCTGTAAATAATTTGATTGAAGTAATAACAATACCTACAGCTTTCTTATCTTATTCGCCTAAAATTACAAGGTTTTTATAAATTTCGAGATAAAGTGTTACTTTAAAATAAAGTTAAAAAATAATTTATGAGAAGTAATGCACATGCATTCCTTCAATGTGTCATACTGGTATTGTCAAGTTATATGAAATGTGGTTTCGAGAAAGGGGTTACAATGAATATAAAATACTCTTGGGTTAGGAGCAAAGAACTCATAAAAGACCAATAAAATAAGGGATTCGCGGCCTAGGTGTTCAACCGCATACCCTAGGTACATTATTTTAATATTGTGGAATCGATTTCTAGACCAGCCTAGTACTCACCAATGAAAATTTATTTTTAATATTAATAATATGTTTTTTATTTAGTAAACATTATTTTCAATCCATTCAATTGTTATATATTGTAAAATATTTCCTGTGATATTTCTTTGAAATATAAAAAAAAACTATGTGGACCCTGTAATATTTTCAATGAACGGACGCAAATAAATCCAAAAATTACTGTAAAAAACACGACACAATATAAAAAACTCTATACAAAATAAATAATATCTTTACGATCATAAAATTTTAATTTTCAAGTGCCTTGGCCTGATCTATTCCCAGGGTTATATAATAATAGGGTGCTCTAAAATTTGTAAGTGAAATTTAAATAATAATAAATATGGTGCAAGTATGAAAAATAAAATCTACATGAATTAGGGTACCTACTTAAACGTAAAAAAATGATGTAAAAAAACTTTTTTAAGTTCTCGCTCATGCCTATATTTAGATATGTCGGTATAATAAAAAGTCTGGGCATACATAACGAGAGTTAGTACTCATAAAAATTACGTTCGTTTTTGTAACCCCACAACAAAGCCACTTACATTTCTCAAAATAGGATACAGTGCTAAAAAATCTGGACGGATGCCATACGCAATCATTGCATCTCTGTAACTCTGAGAGTTATTATTATTAACAAGACGAATGGCCGCATCGACGCTGAATTGGTTAGCGGTTAAACGACCACGTCAACATGAATCTGGGGTAACCATATTTGCGTCTGCTAATTGCCGTCATAAGCTTAATCTGTGTATTTAGTCGACATTCAATCTGTTTGCCCATCGATCGACAGCTCACCTTGCCCAAGGTTGTTCCTCAAGCAACATTTCAACGTTCCTTATACAACTGTTATCGCACAAAACCGTGTCATAGTCTATGACCATTGTATAGTTAGGTTAAAAAAATATACAGCATAAAGGCAAAACAGTCTTCGCGTATCGCTTTATCTACATAATTAATTAAAATTTGCATACCATTTCCGCAAACATTTTTAATGAATATGGTAAAGCGTGGATAACTTAAACCGTTGGAATTATTTATTTGCTGTGATCTGTTCACCTTTTTCGGATTTAATGAATTACATTCCGATTCTTCGGTCAAGGCATTACTAACTCGATAAATCTTGACCGTGTGCTAACTCTAAATCTACTTTTTGTGATTGTGTGGTGTACAGATCCTGTGGACGATAGGCGTTAAACTTAAACCGCGATTTATTGCTTGCAGACATCATTTTTCAAAGTTCGACGAGGTTTCCTGTTCTGTACTGAAATTAAAACCCAATCGTTATTTATGAAGTTGGAATACAAAAGGAACAAAGTGTCGTAAATTCACAATGCAGTTTAAGCGTGAATTTTCATAGGTGGTAAAATTAAATATATGGTTTAGGTATCATTGTAATATACGTTTAACTGAATATTACTATAACTTATTCCCTACAACAGATTGATATATGTTTTACGAGCGAAATTAGCACGTCAAACGGCAAACTAATAAGAACAAATAAGGAGTTTTTAAGTCCTCGAAAACGTTTATTAAACCTCCGTATAATAAAGTCATAAAATTTTATATTGCTTTTAAACAATCATAAAACAAACATGTTCCAAATAGAGAATATAATTTGATATGAACTTTCAATTAATGCACTGTTTCTTGAAGATAATTATAAGTTCTAGTTGCATTTAGTAGTTTTCTATATTGACCCATATCTCTGTGAAACTGAGTTCATGTTATTAAAAGTTTATTGCTTCATAAAAAACCACGCTGATTATAATGCCTAACTCTCGTAACTATGTTTTATGATAGTTCCGATCTAAAAATATTTTTACGTCTCTAATCTCTACACAGAGAGAAACTATATTTGTGTAGCTGCCATTTTCAATTGATAGAAAACTTGGCATAAAAAATGATACCTACTATTTATCGACTTCGTGATGCAAAACCTTTTTCTTCATATTCTTAAAATAATCTTTTTATACTAATTTATTAAGGTAAGTTATGTTTGTATAGCATAGTACCTTACCGGCTTAAGTTCTTAAATCACAAAGTTATTTCGCTTAGAGTTGCCTTCAAAGAAAAATATGAACATCGGCTTGCCACCCATTCACAAGTAAAAGCAAGCCTTAAATCACTGACTCATAACATTGCTCGATTTACGTATTGGATATGAGTAGCAATAAAAGCTTACTAACCTGCAAATTATAGAGAAAAAATATTCCAATTAAAATCTTTAAAATTGCAAAAGAATACAATTCATTGTCAGATTAGAATTTGCTTAAGAGTAAAAATATAAAAATTATAATAAGAAACAAATGTTCGTTGATGTTTATGTGCTCATTTCAAATACTGATAATGATGTTTGTCCCCAGGCCTTCAGTATCATTTATCACGCCGGCGATGATCGTGGAGAGACAAAGGGCGAATCAACGCACGCGGTCCCGGCCGCAGGAAGCCGCTACCTCGTGCCATTACACCGGCTCCGTCAGGGGACAACCTTCCTCCAAGATCGCTATCTCCGCCTGCGATGGACTTGTAAGTCTTATCTTTAATGCCCACCACATTATATAATGATGATAAACTACAACGCTTCGACTTTATCCACGAATCGATGTCCAACATTCCCCGTCATTATAAACAAACGGGAACGCACTTAGTGCTACCGTCCTTTTGTAAAACAAAAATAATACCAAAATATTTTATCCGTAAAGTACTTACAAGCCTTTTCATTACAGCTTTAAATGTACAAGAATGCGATCGTTCGTTTAATTTATTACAAACTCGGGTGTTAAAAAATATAAAACGGCGAGAGCTACATAACTTTTTTAATTTTTTGACGCAGTTAAAACAACTTTTATTGAAATAATTTATTTTCGTTGACATATAACGTCTTATTCCATATGTGTATTCTTTAATGAGTTCCTGAACTGTACGAGTAGCATTTTATGTTACTCCGTCTTGTTATCGATAAAATCATTCGTTTTCTGTTCCTTTTCCATATTATAGGCCTGTGGGAAATTTATTCCAGGAAATATTCCATAATGTAATGGTAAACGTGTATTGTCTCGTCAACACTATAATATAAAGGATTAAGTAATTATACCTACAAAATTTGAATTAATAAAGATGAAATATATCCCACTCAATCGGGTGGCGTAAAGGCAATGATTCGATTTGTTTCGGAAGCGATACTCGGAAGTTTAATTTAGGCACGAGTATATTGAATTTCCAAAATTTTCATTCTAAAATTATTTAAATTTATTTCGTTTTGCAAAATAAACAAATTGCTTACACGCTTGAGTGTAATGTTCTCTTTAATTTTATACAGTGTCGGTAAACCTGTTCAAATGATCCGCCGCCGCGATATCCACTACTTAGTTACGACATAATGTCAAAATGGAAACACTAACGACCGACTCATAATCGGGAATTTCTTTATCAACCTCAAGAAATGTAAATAAATTGACTTTTTAATTCTCAATATCTCAAAATAAACATGCGACTTTTGAAACGGCATATCAAAGGTAGGAACCGCATCGCCAATTTACATATTGAGATACAAAATTATAGAGTCTGTAGATTGAATATTCTACAAAATAGAAGTAACCGGTTTCAAGTGAGTTGGTTAAACAAAAAGTTTAGACACGATGTAATTAAATATAATTTACACTTGGTTGACTCGAGGTCGGTGCTCAAAGGCATGTCAGTCCTTATTAATCAACTTTCGTTCTTCTTCAACTGGTTACACATATTTATTAATATCTTTTAAATGTTAGGTAACAGCTTCAATCATACGCCTTATACGGAGTAAGATGGATGTTTCAAGCCAAATACAGTTTTTGCAAAAAAGCCGCCTTTCCTCATCAACATGTTTTCTATAGAGTCGAAGCCTTATTAAGATGAATAAGTTTAACGAAATGTTTAACTTGAAACTAAGGATTATATAACATTTATCCATGTTTCACCAATTTTACAATTTTGTCGTAATATTTTGCTAACAAATGATATATGTAATGGATTTAAAATAAAACTTCGCTTTATTGAACAACTTTGGCAAAGCTACTTATCTGAAGAAGATTTAGATTAGCCATTGATAACAAAGCACTTGAATTCTATCTGTCATCCGTGCTACTTTAAAAATGACATCTAGAGTAATAAACTCATTAACTATTGAATATACGATACTTGAGTAGGTGCTTGAGTGGTAAGTAACGTAAATATTAATATGAAAAAATAAAGGCTCACTGCAAATATAATATGAATTGAGTGTGATTTGTATTTGAATATACGGTAGCATTAAACGACCTGAATGAGACTTTCGCAGACGGCCTTCCAATTCACAAGGCCGGCGACATACAGGCTGGCCGGTCGCTCAACTCGATAATAACATAACTACGATCCTACACATAGATTATTTGAATATATAATTACGCTCGCGAATAGGAAAACTAAACCATCAAGACGCGGTTTTAAGAGATTTTATTTGTTAGGTTTGGTTTAACGTGTTGTCTGAATAAATAGAAATAATGCATGAGTGATAAGCATGAAAAATTTTGAAGTCATTTTAAATAGGAAAATTTTAAATAGTAGGAAGTTTAAATAAAGATTTTCTAAGATTCGTTACTCTGTATAAATAAAGTGATCCGTTCTAATTGTGTCATATTTCCAACATTGATTGTTGGACACGTTTTTATATAGGTTATATCATATCTATTTCTATTAAATGTACAACTAGTTTGTTATCAATCAATTAGTAATAGATATTACAAGCGTTTGGTTGTAAATAATAGGCGTAAGATTGTTGACCTACTAGCAAACGATTCATGTTGAAGTGACTTCTGCAATTTTCAATGACACAAATCTGTTATATTGAGTGCTAAATTTGTTAGCACTAACGTATTATTTTAAATGCGCGATTTCATTCTTGTTTTTTCAAAAAAAAGTACCTAATTAATTGATTTATGCATTTTTTTAGTCATTGTATTTTTTGTTATCACAGGCAGGCCATTTACGGACTGAACAAGGAGAATATTGGATCGAACCCTCTAATCAAATTCCCACCGATAGTTCCAAAGGGCGTCCACATATTATCTTTAAGAGATCAGCGGTTGATAAAGTTGAAGCATATCATAGAAAGAAAAGAGAAATCAAAAAGAGTAACACAAATTATAATAGTCATACTAATAATAGGCTGTACCGAAACGAAAACCATAAGACTATGAGATATACTGATACAAAACGAAGCCACAAAGATGCTATGGACCCTCGCCGCCGAGCTTACTTGGAGGAAAAACGAAGAAGACTAGAAGCGTTAAGGCGAGACCCGGTAGCTTACAGAAGACAACAGGCTAGACGAGCCGAACAAATAAGAGTCCAATCTGTTTCAAAAAGTGCATCTCTTGAAAACAGTCACTCCATAGAACAATCACCTAGAAACAGAACGTTAACCAGACCTAGGTTTGACAATAGACGTCAACGATTTAGGGCGAGACGACGAAGACGAAAAAGGTCGAAAAATTGCGCTACGAAACAACCTCCATATCAATGGAAAGTCAAGAACCTACAAAACAAACAAATTGAAGAATTGCAGAAATCTCGTTATAGCAAGGTGAGTTTTTCTTTCTAAAATACAAGTCGCATTGTTTCGCTACTATTTTACCAAAATATGCTTATGACTATGCGACAAATTAAAAAAAGAATCTAAAAATTCAAGTATTATATTTGCCTCCTAGAAATACCACCGATCCCATCATCAGCCCAACACTAGGTGGGACACGGAAGCCACGAGGCGATCAACGCGCTCCGTGAGCAAGCCGCGTCACGTCGAAGTACTTCTCGTCGCCGACAAGTCTATGACTGATTTCCACAGTCAGAGCAATTTGGAAATTTATCTGCTTACTATCATGAACATGGTGAGTATCTTATCGCATTGCTTATCTGTAACTTGTGATATAATATCACCTATATGTTATAAGAAATGAAAGTGTACGTTATGTAATATTTCTACTTATTGATTGGTTTACACCTTCGATACTAAGCATCGACGTTTTCGAAAAAAAGAATATGCTACGTTAATAATTATAATTATTTATCACACGCAATATCTAAAAATGTTTTTGGCCCTGATGCTAATAGCTTTATCGTAAATTATAATGTCAGGAACAAACAGCCTCTTTTATTGCATAACATTATAAAATATGGTAATGGAAAACAAAATGTAAACTTGCTTCATTTACCCAGGTGTCATCTCTATATATGGATCCCACAATCGGAAACTACATTAAAGTGGTAGTGGTTAAAATAATTGTCATCGAAGAGTTGCAAGCGGCCCCCGATTTAGAGGTGACGACGAATGCAGATTCCACGTTAAGCTCTTTCTGCAGATGGCAAAAGCAGCAGAATACCATTGATGACAATAATCCTTACCATCACGACGTGGCTATCCTTGTGACCAGGCAAGACATATGCAGCCAGCACGACTCTCCTTGTAGGTACGAAACCTTCATTTTTATATACACTAAAATCCAGTTACATATTACTTGAAGTATAATCTCAGTTAGAAACTGAAAGTATTTTTTATCCAAACAATATTGAGATTAGTTTAAATCTGTATACCCACTTGTGCTTGATCAAATACGATTTACGCAATAAAATCGGCAAACGCAAATATATTATTGATATTCGCAATAATTTTTTGCAATCTCGAGTCGAGACAAGGTCAATGGCAGGAGCAGGCGTCTGTTTGCTGTGTAAATAGAGTGGCAGTGAGTAACGCGTGCCGAAATAGAACACTTTCGAGATTCTGGCGGCATCGTCGCCGTGTGGATGCAGGTGGCCCGTCGCTGTTATCGAACATTAATATAGGCCACTTGACGTAAAACAATCAATTTCGAATTCCACTCGGCTATTATCAAGTTATCGTACGTTGCACGCGGTTCGTCTTATTTTTTTTAGTTTTTCAATGGTTATGTTAAAACTAAATTCTATGTGACCCATAGCCATGACCCACAGCGTTCCTGACTCATCCATTTCGATCTCTTAACAAAACTTGATAGATTCAAAAGTATGACTTGAAAGTATGACTCGAACTATCAACTATCACAAAGTGTTTGTCTACTTTTACATAAGTTATTTTAATTTTTTTCATTGTAGTTTATGTAATCAAGTTAAAAACAAACATAGATAAATTCAAGAGTATTAGCGATAATGTTGTACTCATGTTTTATCTCTGCTGACAGGCTTATTGCCAATGCGTGACAATAAAATAACATGTAACATGTACTAATATTGAATAGGGTCATGGTCGTAGACCTCATATCACTTTAACTTGTAAGTTGCAACTATACTTACAAGCCGTGTACTTTACACTATCACTTTGTAAAATCATCGAAAAACAATGTCCCACTTCCGTTTATGTCATGTTATTTAAATTAAGCATTAAAAACATTAACGCAAAAAATTATATAAGTAGAATTCTTACAAAAAGCTGTAGGAATCCACTCGTACAACATTTTTTACGAATCGGTAACGGCTTCGACCGAGCTTCCAAATGTGCCGACTTCAAAAACGCCGACATTAAGGCCAAGGATGCTTAATAAATACAAATTGAGCATTCAGAAACTTTAACAAAAGCCTATAACCATTCCACTATACGTAATTACAAGCAAAATATTATTCGAGGTGAAGTGATTTCCAAATCCGCGGCGCACCTCTCACGCATCCGCCGATACTAACGAGAGGAGTTTAGACGCACTTAGCCACATAATTGATCAAGGAGTGCTGATCTTTGCTTTTGTATTGAAACATTTTCTACGGAAATCTATTTAAGACTTTCTCAAATGCATACAGAGCCGTCCGATGATTTTACGTAAACACTAAAAGAGCCGTAATAGAAGCATTTGAAGCAAAACAGATGTCCTACTTATGTAATATCAAATTAACATCTATCGCATATTTGTTTACCCATCGATGAAGTGTTTATTGGACAACGATGTATTTTGTTATTTTTATCCCACTTGTCTGAACGGTGTAGGCAGAATGTAAATCTGTACAGGTAATTGCGTATACAACTCACGTATTTTCACCAAAACCAGTGTATAATGAATGTAATAAGGAATCCTGATGCGTTCGGTAAACGGTACAGCCGAGAAGTCGAATGTTCTCGGAAGGCGGCAATCAGAAGACAATGAGTGTGTCGGTAACGGTGTCGGGCCCCGGGCGCCTGTTGGACCCACAACACATTCATGAATTATGCATTGATCTGCATAAAAAATGCAGTCATCAATATGAAAGCATTCGTAAATATACCATAACATACCCGCCTCCCGAATGTATGTCAGCGCTGTATAATGTATGAAAGTAAAAAACGGAGTAAACCTGAAATTTTTATTAAATATGGAACTTTTATTAAAAATCGTCATCGTGATAAGTATGTGAAAATCTACAATGATAGCGATATGATAAATTGTTATCGATTTCGAATTTGGCATTGTGAATTGTGGCACGCCGAGAGTTGTCGACGCCACGCCGTCTGCTGTCGGCTGCCGTTTCAACACTTATCTCACCTTTTTGTAATGTGTTTTTATTAAACCACCAAGAGATACGTCTTAAGGTATTTCTTAAGCATATGTAACGAAGCTATTTATAATAATGATTCCGATAACGACGTTAATAAATGTCAACCAGATAGTTCTGCGACATTTTAAATATTAACTATAATTACATACGGTTCATTTCAAGGTTGGCTGGGGTACAAAAAACTAATAATATAACTAGTTCTTTACGAGTATCAGTATATCAACTGCAATTACATTAAATTACGCAAGACATTACTCGAAGCAACTTTTAACGTGTATGAATAGTGGGTACACAATGGAATCATAAAAGATGCCACGATTTAGAACAAAAACAACTCTAAATTTGGATTTATTATTTATGACGACAAAAAACTCATAAAGAATATGGTCATGATTATAAAGTTGCTTTTTGTATCAGGCAAAATTATTATTACATTAGCTGTTCTACGAGGCTTCGTTCCCGTAGCGGAGTGATATAGCCTCACTCAATCTATCTATCTAACACATTTTTTTTACAAGCAGACCAGTAATAAAACCCTTCAGCTTTACAGATTTTAAATATAGTAGGACCTACAGATAAGTGTATTACGAAAAAATTATTGATTTATTCCCTAATGAGGTTAACCACTCACGAGTCAAACTAAGGCGAGTCACTAGTTAAGTCTTTAAATGACACGTTACTGAGAGTTAATTATATTTTTTCTCTTAATATTTTAATTACATATCTGTTACGTCATTTTTGTAGCTCGTATCACGCTATTTTACGTTTTTCTGATGATCTTAATTGAGGTAACACACTTTTTCAAAATCCATAAAGAACAGTTATTGTTGTATCATTTATTCTTCATATTGTAAACATAGTCTTGTCAAGCCTTCGTTAAGTGTGTCCAATTTACGTTATCGTTAGGATTGTCAGCCAGGGTCGTACTCGCCATTTTGTTTGTTATACCAGCTAGTCGTGCCCTAACCTTTGCATCTTGACCCTAGTTGACGTATGACTGACAAACAATTAAATCATCATCAATCATCATGCAAGACATGAGTTTTTACGACCAAAGTTGTAATTCGAAACGTTAAGAAATGATAAAAGTTCGATTTTCGAAATTCCGATTGATAACAGTTATATCAACTTGAATTAAAAAAATATATTTCAAAGGAAGAGATCTTATAAATAAAAATTTCACTTTCGAAATTCCTATTGATAGTACTAGTTCTATTCAACTTGACATTTAAAATTTTAATTCGAAGAGATAGCAACATAAAATAATAAATGTTGGCACATTCGAAATTCAAACTGATATGGCCAGTTCTTTTTTAATTCTTCTGTTATGGCTAAGGATTGTACGGATCCGCCCCGGTCCTCATGGCCCATTCCGTCCCAGATCGCGCATGATTTATGAATGCATACAAAGGAGATGTTAAATCAAAATGTAATGTCATTATATGGTAATTACCTCGCGATTGCAGCGCAAATTGCGTCTTACATAATGTAACCGGAAAATTACTGCTAATATATTTGAAAGTTTCTCGTTTAATTAAAGCAGTGAATTGATCGATTTTATTACGTGTTAAATTAATTTTATTGATTTAATAATTTAAAATATGACCACTTAATTCCTTTTTTTATAAACATTAAATGTATCTTGAGCCTAACTTATTATTGTATTTAAATATTTATATTCGTAGTGAAAAGCAATTCATATTATACACAATTAAAATATAAAGGCTTCCTGCCTATTCCCTCTCATAAAAGACATCAACGCGCACACCAATACCTAACAATTTGTTATTGGCTGATAACAGTATACGTAACCCCATTTTCCAATCTTATCAATAAAATATGTATATACAAAGTTTATACATTAAATTTTTTAGAATATGAGTGTGTTTACAGACAACTGTCAAACCGAACATTTGCGGCGCTAAGACACGTAATATCTATAAAATAATGTGAAGCGAGTGTATAGAATTTATTAGAAAGAATTTATAGCTTTTCATCGGTTTCCGCGTGAGTCAGAGCGCAAGTATTATTAGCGGGCTATTCCTGGCGTCCATCTGTACAATGAGTACGATCGCCCTTCCCACTCCCTCCCATAGGGTTGCCACTTTTTTTTTATTATGACAGACAGAATACAAGGTTATTTCTAAATCTCCGTGCTACATTTAAAGCAACGAACTTTTTCTATAATTTTAACTCATTTTTAAGTTTCTGTCTGTAACATATATCTCATTTCATAGTAAAGGTTACGCTTTATCAGCTAAATCCATTAAAAACCTACATACATACAAATAGAAAACTATTACAAATAATAGTTTTCCATTTGTATGTATGTTTTTACAAAAAAATATCACAAAGTATGAAGCATTACTGCTGATTACAAGCAAGCAATATAAGTTGAAATAACATTGTTGCCCACTTTGTTTCTATTCAAGTAAATTAACAATTTTCGGAAAAAGAAATACAATTTTGTTCGCGTGGCAACCCTTTGAAATTTTTCTTTAAACAATCTTAATGTGTAATAAAAAAGATTTATTAAGTACAGTCACTTTAAAAAAACTATAGTCACATCTAGTGTCCAATATTAGTTTTATAAATAATTTTAAGAATTTTCCTTCTCACATTATTTACTATGTAAAGAAACCGTATTTTTTAAAATATCAAAACAGTAATGTTTTGATATTTTTAGTATAAATTTGTAAGCTGTAATGTAAATGACAGCTTACAAATTCATTCTTCAGTGCTTCAGTATTATTAAAGTCGTCAAAATTCTTTCTTACCTCGATTAATGCATCAAATCTTTTATAATATTGATATCACGCTCCTGTACCCACTCAATTACTCGTCACGATTTTTATTGAAGCGATTAAATCTATCTTTGTGTCAACACAATTGCATTAGATGTTGTAATACCTAATGTTAGTAGTTAGGCAGGTCATGAGATTTTTGTTTCGAAATACAATTCCATCGAAATCTTTGCCGAAGTCAGGAGTGCGGCGGTGAAAAGCCTTATCTATATCGTAGCCCTAAAGTCGCACTTAAAAATTGTGTAGTTCTATTTATGTAACATTTAAATTTCTTGTTTTTATGTATAGCTAGTATCCAACACCTTCATCTTTTCCCCGTTTTAACAACACTTTTGAGATGTACCTACATCCAAAAAGTACTACGTATTTACGTAATTTGAGTGGTTACGGACTACGGTCTTAATGTACATTATTAAATTTTCGCAATGCGCATGACCTACGTCTTTCGAGAATGAGAGACGACTAGTGGATTGACAGATGTGTGGACACTCCGTGTGAATCCATCAGCGGATGCGTCTGGCGATATCGGCCGATGCATCTCTTGATGTGTAGAGGAGGTATAAGACAGGCTTCAAACTGGCTTCAGAACTCTACCCTAAAGAAAATCTTACAGTTTGTTAGTCCTGGGGTCAATAAAATATATGATAAATATTAATAAATGATTTAGTAACTTGATTAGCTTGCAGCCTCCCTCAACAATTCACACATTATTATTGAATTATGATCTTTGTCTGTATTAATATTTAAACATATTTCACGTTGTAGCACCCTGGGCATGGCGCACGTGGCGGGCATGTGCAAACCAGACCTGAGTTGCTCCGTCAACGAAGACAACGGCATCGCACTGGCCCACACCATCACACACGAGTTGGGACATAAGTAAGTTTCTATTTAATATTTCAGTGAATAAACATTGCTTAAAACTGATCCATATGATCAATCATCAAATTATTATTGACCTATTTTAAAATAGATTGTCAAGACTCGAAATAATCAAAAATCTATCAAAATTTTATAATGAATTGATTTTTCTTTTAATAACGTAACAGAGAAAAGATATGGGATATTTTGACTACAACAAACATATAATTTGGACACGTAATATTTGTGAAGTGTTTTTTTATAAAATCACGAGAACCTAACGTTATTGAGAGGTCGACACATAAAATTAACGAAACGGAAATACCAATACTGAAAGATGCAATAAAGTAGGATTTCGCGGCAGATTTATGTGTTCACTTTTAATGAGTATCGAATTTAATTCTAGGAAATATTTGTGACCCAAAACCTAAAATAACAAGACAACTAAATGTCGTTCGTTAATTTATATAATTTTGTAATCTGATTATGTTTTCCTTGTATAATATTATTTAAAATAAAACTAATTTATGTTATTAAAAATATTAAATAATACACAGTTGCATTCGTTAATAAATTAAAAACTTTATTGCTATATATACCTACTTATTTAAATCACATCTACTAATAAAATACTTTTAAAATAGTGAATAAATAATAGTGAATGAATAAGTACGTTAAATACATACTCAAAATCAACAAAGAAAATATTTCTTCTCTTAAATGGAAACGAATGGGAACACAAATCACAGAATATCAGAGAACGGAAATAGGCTAAGGATTGAGTTATGAAATCAAAAGCCAAGATAAGGTTTAACAATAGACTTGTTTGAGACACCTTTGACTTCTGTTTCTGAGAAATATCTGGAAATATCAGACACGCGACAGGCATTCGATCCTGTAAATGTCATCATTCCGAATCAACCGTTTACGTAAATCTATGATCCAAACCGATAAAAGGAACAGGTCTAAAATGCATAATTTATTTTAAAATTTATTGTTCTTTATCGCCGTTTAATATTAGAATTCATTTCGAGCTTTGTGTTTTAAAAGTATTGCATAAGTCGTTTCAATTACCATTCCATTATATAATGTAATAAAATAATATAAATCGTTTGAATAATAAACATCAAAGCGTTCGCAATTCGTACGCAAATGTTATGATATACATAGGAATGTTCAGAATCCGAGTAAACTGTACAGTTAGCAATAAATTGCACATTTATGCGCGAGTGTAAATCCCGTAAGATTTATATTGTTTCTCATTTCATAGTCTAAACGTAATACTAGGTATTGGGTTAGATTCATTAACGCTGTAATTATATTCATAACAAAATTAAACAAACGATGCAGTACATTTATGGGTTACTATAACATTACACCACTTTTCTTCGCCTGTATAATCTCAATTGTTGGCGGAGTATTTCGCTTTCATTGTTTCGAAACGTGTTCATTATGAATGATTTTACATCTTTAATGAGTCTCACTTTTGTTTAATATTATAATACGTTCGGTTACAACTTTCAATACATGAAATTAATTAATTTGATGATATCAAGAAAATATAATTAACATAAAGCAATTGTATTAGTAGTTTTAAATTGTAATTAAAGATGTTTGCACCTCAAAGAATTATACTAATTATAGAATTTTTTACCAGACTATAAGTCTGAAAAAATAAAGACCTGGAAAATATAATCGATCGAGAATTAATAACATATTGGATTACAGTTTATCGACGATAGTTTAAACTGCTATGTGTAATATTATGTTTTGCAAAATACAACACCGTTTTCAATTTGCATACAACCGAAACGTAGTCTTATTAAAGATCTGTTGCCTACCGCTTTAGTTTCAAAATATGACTCACGTTGCTAAGCTAGGATGCCACAAGGACGATGCTTTTAAAATATTTCGCTCAGAAAATTGACTATGAAATACATTCGTACATCGTCGAAGACTTATGCATCATGCTCACTATTTACAGAAGTTGCACTGTTTAGCATATTCGCACAAAACAGTGTCTGGTTACAGTTAGCTTGTTAGACAATGGCAATAATCCCAAACAAACACGAGTTATGTAAGTTACGGAAATAACAAGGCCCAGCCAATGTCCTTCTTCTACTGTAGACATATTATGAATGCATCATTCGCGGAGTACGTTGCACTCGGTGCATTGACGCCGCACTATCAGCCCACACATGTTCTTTATTATTTTTTCATATCTTTATCGTGAATGGAGAATAATGAATGGAAACCATATGACGTAGATTATAGTTCTATTTATGGAAACAATGCTTTTATAGCAAGGCAAATGAGAAATTATTAGCTGTTGTGAGTGATATGGCCGTGTTATGCCGTGGGAACTGTGGATGACACGTGATAGGTACTCAATTTATAATTACAAAATAATAATCGCGTTATATGTATATTTACTTTATAAAATAGCGTTGGGATCAAACGATTTTCCTTATCGAAGTTTAAATTATAGATGTCAATAGTAATAAAGTTAATCATAATGACCAGTTATGATTTATTATAAGATTCATTCAAGAAGAGCAGCTGCTGCATTTACAAAATATTGTACTATAAAAATAACAAGTAATATACAGTTAAATAGACAGCGAGAAAAAACACAATGCTTTTAAAATATAAAATGAATTAATTATAAGTTTGATACGTAAAAATATTTTTTTTTCCTTTTATAATGTTTGTTATAGTTTTGGACTTTATCACGACACTGAAAAAATAGGCTGCCATCGTCGTGAAGGATCAACCCTGCATATTATGACTCCTATGTTCGAAGCAGATTCCGTACAAGTCGCATGGTCAAGGTGCAGCAAACGAGATGTCACCAACTTCTTAGAGTAAGTACTAATTAAGAAGGAATTACATAACTTTTAAAATTATCGAGGGATAACAATTGCACAAATTTGCCGATTCTTAACAGTGCAAAATAAAAATTACGTGAAATTGTTAAAACGAACTTTTATACGCTAATTTAATAAAATTATTATGGACTAAAATTTAAATACCATATAAAATATGCATTTTTTGGGTGTGGCCGTATATGAAATGCAGAAAATAAATGCTTAAAGCGTACATTCACAATCGCGGCATCCATTCAAAGCAATTGGCCCAATTATATCTCGCCAAAACAACCATCGTATTCATTTTAAAATTACATCGCCATTATGGAATTCGAATCTGACAAAACAATGTCGGAGATATGACACGATTTCGAACAAAATTGGTTTTAAAAATGGATAAAATCTTTTCTTTCGGCACAATTTTGGAGGATTATTTTTCTTTATTAATATATTCTGCTTAATCATTATTTATGTAAATTCCTATTCCATTTGCAAATGAATGCAAATATCTTCATTAATTTAATAACTTGTGTCATGTTTTACATTGATGTGTAGGTTTTCTAAAAGCATTGCAAAATCCTTATAGCATTTAGGTTTGCATAATAATGTCGTAGTTTATACTTTGCACGACGTTTTAAAATGAAAATGAGATTAATTTGTTTTTGGATTTTTATTTCTCCCATAAAATATTTTTAACCGGTATGTTAGTAAATACTCATAATAATTGTTCCCTACAAATTAATTATAAGTGTATTTGTGAGTGCACATGCGCACAGATTTTCGTCCATCGACTATTTATTCACGCGAGTGTTTATTCCAGCGCTGGGCTAGGAGAATGTCTGAGCGACAAGCCATCACAACAGGAGCCTTACGTGTACCCAGAAATGCCTGCAGGCGTGATGTTCAACGAGACCTCGCAATGCCACCTGCAGTTTGGCGCGGAAGCCATCTCATGCACGAACAAGGACGAACTCTGCCAACATCTGTGGTGCTTTGTCAACAACACGTGCACATCGATACTGAGACCGGCGGCCCCTGGTACAGAATGCGGAGAGAATATGGTAATTACAGAAAAATTTTACAAAATCTTACTAATATTATCAATGTAAAAGTTTGGATGTTTAGGTATTTGGTCGTTTGAATATTTGTGTGTCGCGCAGAAACTAATGAACGGATTTCGATTAAATTTATTATAAAGATAGTGTATAGACTCCGAACACAACGAGCAAAGCTCCGTTAATATTTTCTTTTTACAATTTTTTGTAGTAGTCAAACTTGTTTGTAACACCGACGCACTCTAGGTATAAAGTGCGTCGCGTATACCGCGCAAATAAATCATGAAGGCGGTGTATTTAGCATTAGTTTATCAGGTTGAAAAAATTAATTTAGATAAGTGTATCAATATCCCTCCCACTATTTTGCTCTTTACGGCCCACATGCTTCTAGAGATTAAAAAGTCCTATAAAAACCCACCTTGGGGTATGGATGTACGATAAGTACTTTGACCCATCCATTAATCACTCGAGAATCTGGATTCTCAGCTGAACTTTACTTAACAGATACTGTTTTTTACTTATATTACCCTTGTAGCTATTTCACCCATTTACTAAGTTCATATATTTGCCCTAAAATCGATGACTTTGAACTCGAACATTATTAAAAACAGATTTACAAGCAATATAAAAATTATTATTCTCAGTGGTGTCAAAACCAAAAATGCGTGCCCAAAGAGCCATCGCCAGCGCCTTTGGACGGGGGCTGGGGCCCGTGGAGCGACTGGAGCGAGTGCTCGCGGACGTGCGGCGCGGGCGTCACCACACAATACAGAGAGTGTAATAATCCTAAGCCGGACAATAATGGAAAGTACTGCATTGGGGATAGAAGCCGGTGAGTAGATCAACGAAGTAAGGCTTATAAGACAGTGTAGTAATCGATTACCTATAAAAAATAATAAACCGCCCAAATTGATAATCTCCTCGTTTGGAAATTCGGTTCAAAATATATTAATTGGCTGAGAAAATCATAAAGAAGTCTACTTGACATGATGGATCGATAGCTAATATAAGAATTTTGAATAATAACATAAATAAAGATTAACAAACATGTCAATAATACAGTTAGGTAATAGTTCAATGTTATCGCGATTTCCTTTCTCATGACAATTAATAACCATTATACAAACACTACTCATTGAGCATTATGTGTTTATTATAATTTTGCGCGCACACATTTTACTTATTTATTATATTTGAATGTTGCAAATACTCAACTTTCCTTAAGCAGTATGAAATAAATTCCTTGAGATATAAATGTACAAGTTAATTAAACTGATTAATAATCTAATTAAGCGTAATGCCTAGTATCGATTAAATTGTATTTCCCGTCTTTAATCTTGCAATGATATACCAGTTTA
>LQNK01000008.1:0-11972 GCA_001586405.1 Phoebis sennae | reverse complement strand
TTGGCGGCAGCAGCCGCGTAGCCGGGCGGTGTTGAGTCGGCTAAACGTGTCGGGAGCTCCGCGGGCGACGCGGGGCGGGCGGGGCGCGGTGTGGCGCGGTCAACGGCTGGCGGCGTCGTCAATTTCGCTGACTCGAACGTCTCACGTTGCGCTCCTCGACGTGTGTTTACATTTGAAACCTCCACTGACCTACATAATGAAACTGAATCGCGCAGGGCGACGACCTCATTACGCAGCTCATAGATGGTAGTTTGGGAGGCTTCAAATTTAAACTCCATTTCTTTTAAGGCCGTCCTTAAAGAAGTGATATCCTTAAGGAGGCGTGTGACGTCGACGTGGTCGAATGTGACGGGAGGCAGCTTCCGCAGATCCTTCGCCACGAATGTCGGCACGTCGTCTGGATCAGTCTCCTTCACACTTTACACTTTAATAATGTCTCGAAGACTCCTCTCTCCCTTTTCATCCCTCCTGCGGGACGGCATCCGATCGGCCATGTTCATAGCCGAATAAAGAAGTGACTTGGCGTCACGTATCTCCTCTTCTTTGAAATTGCTCTTGCAAATTTGCTTGATGCTCAATTCATCCATGACATCCAGCTGGTACTGCAGGAATGCCAGGACTTCATTCGGCACAAGCGTAGCGCTCATTGTATCAAGCGACTAATTCCCGAATAAAAATATATAAATTATATTTTTATGCAATTCTGCACAGTGCAGTGCGTGCACTTTCGAGCGCGCATTGCACTAGACTATATATCTTATTAAAGGATTTTAAGCATGGTTTATTATACATTATTTATAACCTGCCATTTCAAACACTTTACAGTAAACATGGTCTTAGGTGACACTCAATCTAATATAATGTATTAGTATTTAATTTAATATGGAAAGTACTTGCATTAAAACAAACACATGAAAATACTTGTACATTACAACTTTGCAAAACTTAGTTTTTACAAGCTATTTGTTGACAAAATTGTATATACTTTATAATTGTATATTATATTTCTTAGCTCCAACATCTGGATTTGCATATTCACTTGAAGCACTGTCGGAAGATGAAGATGTTGAGGAGGAGGAAACCGAGGAGACTGAAGGTAGAAATGCAATCACTCAAGAACAGTTGGCTGCAGCTCTCCGGGTAAATACTTGTTATCTAGCTGTGCTATATGACACATTACTACTACAATAGTTGTAAGGAAAAATTAAACAAGACACCTAACAAATTTGAATCCTTCAAAAGATTAGATATAGAAGAATAGAATTGTAGAATAGGATTTTAAATTACCTATTGCTAAGTCTATATAGCATTCTAAGCCTAAGAACAATCACATCAAAGTCATCTCGTCTTGTCTCCAGCACAGGTACAATAAAGAACCTAGCTGAAGCGACCACTGTGTTATTGTATATTTTATGCTCCAAATATTGTGTACCAAATAAATGTTTTTAAATTTTTGAATGTATCCTAGTAACATAAAACATTTAAACAGGCTGCTACCGAAGAAGTGATGTCGTCAAGTTCTCGTGGCTCCGGCGGACAAGAGGGTTTACTGCGATTACTGCAAGCTGCTGCCGATCCACCTGCTGCTTCATCAGGTAATATTACCAACTACCAACACGACTAGAAAAAGTGCTCTCCGAGTTATAGGTGCACCGACCCTACCGATTTCATGACTTAAAGCTACAAATATACTTTATTCAGGAGTCGAAACAATACTATAGATTATAGTGAATTAATATAATCAGCTATTTAACTGGTCCACGTAGTAATATAGATTAGATACACGTTTGTCTTACATAATTTAAACTGAGCAATCTCCTACAATACCAATCAGCAGGATAAACATTATTTTATAAAAACTAAAAAACCCGTTTTGTTTGCTCTATCTTCATAGGAACGAGCAGCGCTGGGGCTAGTCGATCAGTGATAACTCCTGAAATGTTCAGTGAAGCGATATCGGAGGCTATGAGTCGAGCCAGTGCGGCCAACACAAACACAGCCGGCACTCCTATGGAGCAGAGTACTGCTGGTAAGGATAAATGAGAAACCAGCTCAAAGGACCTGAATTGCACTAAACCAGCTCAAAGAATTGCACACGTAATTTTGAATATCAAACAAACTTTAAAATTATTTTAAAAGTACTTCATTTATAAGAATAATAACCATGAAAAATATATTTATTATTTCTTTACCATAAATTACTTTCAGCTTCGTCATCGCAAAGTCCTGAAGCAAGAGACGTAGACTTTTCGACCCAGTTGAACCACATGCATGAAATGGGTTTACTTGACGATACGCTAAACGTGCGCGCACTACTTATTTGTTCTGGTAAGATTATTTGAACAATTATTACTTTTACTATTAATTAGTTTTTAGTATATTTTTGTAGCAAATACTGCAAATTGAATATGGTACTACCCATCTACCGTTATTCAGGATTGTTTAATTGAGGAATAAATTTAAAAAAAAAATAAAAATTGTTTATTGCTTTTCTAACAAATTTTAAACAATTTGGAGGTAAGTGCCTTCAGTTAAGTGACAGGTTCACTTGTGTTAGAGAATATTATTATCATAGTACATAATATCTCTGCTCATGGTTTGTGTCTGCTGAGATTGGCCACTATGGCGGAAACCGATCATGGGAGCTATTATTATATGATATTTCAATAAGCATCTTATTGTAAATGCAAGAAGATTGTATGCTAAGAACTATATTTTAAAGTCTTTTGTTATATTAGGCTGTTACGTTTACCTAGGGGGCATTTGATGTATATGTTCAAAGTTCATGGAACAGAATGTAACACTGTTTTTATACATATTTAAGCTAGACGTCCACACGTCGGATGTCATATTTTTTGTATAGAACGTCACACAAGTGCATCCACTGCTACGAATCGCATTTTTTAAACATATAATGAATCGGATGCGTACAATACCGGTATGTGGACGCTTAGCACTATGTTTAATACAGCTTTTTAAGTAACGATAACTATCTTGTTGTGAATGATCTGGCCTAATTGATTGAAAAACATTGTCTTCATTCTTATCACCATATCAATATGATTCATTATTTGGTTCCAGGTGACGTAAATGCAGCTATCAATCTCGTTTTTAGTGGAGCTATTGGTGATGATTAAATTTTGTAACAATAATGGACTATATTTATGACCTTTCCTCATATATAATGGATATCTTAGAATTTTCGTTTAATTAGAATTCACATAATTGAATTCATATTAATTAGATTAAAAATTAATTTCCCATTTACATAAATAGATTCCCATTAGTATGTCCAATTATGACTAAAAATAATGGTTATGGCGTAATCATTAAAAGTCTGAATTGTATAATTTATATTTTATTATTGCAATAACACTTATATGTTTAGAATACTTATGTTACATTATAATATCACTGGATATAAATCCTTAAGGGCAAGAAATAAATGAAAATAATACAGATAGCTTTTGTTTTATTTATCATATTGTATTAAGGTTCATAATGATTAATGCAATACAATTAAAAAGATTTGAAACTAATCCTATTAATTTCATTTCAAAGTCAAAGATAAAATCTAACTTAATATACATAAAATATAGTATGGTATGAATGTAATAGTAGCCTAAATGTGAATTATATACAGAAAGTATACAAATCTAGCATCTTTGTAAGCAATTGATACAAAAATGAACACCAAATACTTGATTTAAATTTAAATAGGTTTTAGAGGTGTACAATCATAATGTACTTATTTAAAAATAATACTTATATTTGAAAAAATAGATTATCTTTAACCACATAGGTGATATTAAAGACTATTTAGAGCCTCCCAGTATGATTACCGGCCTTTAGTGTTTCATTTTGTAGTTCATTTCACGTTTGTGGAATACTTTCCGATTAGTGCTATTATCCTTAACACGACATTGTTCGCGTCTATGCATGCGTTTGAAATACCAGCGCGCATTATTAGGAGCCATTTCACCAAATAATTCTTGTTCTAGCTTTTTCCTTGCTTCATCACGTAAAGCCACTCTCTTTTCATACCAATCTTCTTGTTTTTGACATTCCTTTTTATTTGTTTTGTCTTTTTTATTACGATGAGACTTGTTGCTGTATTCTACCTTATCAGTTTCTGTAAATTTGTCGTATTTATTGTATTTTGGGTTGTCATCCTGTAAAACTTGGTCAGAATTATTAGGTGTGCCGTCTACATCCTG
This sequence comes from Phoebis sennae, assembly GCA_001586405.1. NCBI lineage: Eukaryota > Metazoa > Arthropoda > Insecta > Lepidoptera > Pieridae > Phoebis > Phoebis sennae. Next base: position 7,755 of record LQNK01000008.1, on the reverse strand, counting down.
TGATGAAAAAGATAAGTCATCATAATCCTTGATTAAACCACCCTTCATCTCCCACTGCTCATATTTATTTTGCCGTTTTTGTTTTTTGTAAGACTTGCTGCGGTTGTACTTTTTCTTTTCTTTTTTATTTTTGTGTCCAATGTATCTATCATCTTTTTTTATTTCATCTTCACTTACAAGATATTCTAAACTTTTTTCATTTTCAACTTTCAATTTCTTTTTATTATGGAATTTTTCAGTTTCATTTTCAAAAACTTTGCCAGCTTCTCTTTTATATACTTTTTTAATTTTTTGATCACTCTTCAATGAGTCAGCATAACTAACTTTATCTAATTGCTTCAATTCTTTTGGTTGGTCTTGTGAAAATTTATTAATTTCTTGAGTTACATTTTCGTCATCTGATACAGCTGGTTTAGTTTTATTATTATCATTATCAAAGGTTTTTGTTTTTTCAATTTTTTTGTCCACCATAATGAATTTATTGATATTATTACTCCACATTTCCTCTTCTAACTTGAGTCGATTTCTTACTTCATCATCAAGCCAAACTTTATTATCTTGGTATACATTTTCCAGTTTATTAATGTCTGCAATAAATTCTTTTTCATATAAAGGTTCCTCCAAGTGATTTTCCAACTTATCATTTTTTTCATCAACACATTTAATAGGAATATTGACATTTTTACTATTTAATGGCTCCTCAAACATTTTTTTGCATCTTTTTGGTTTATATGGCAGTTTTTGTTGTGATTGATATAAACTGCTCAAATCTTTCAATTTACTGCGTAAATAAGCATTCTCTTCTTGAAGTTTATATAAATTTGATAAGATTTTGTTGACAGCAGGAGTTGAATGAATAGAGCAATCATTTTTAGCTCCCCACATGTGTCCAATTGCTACTCCTGCAGCTGTTATAACACTCCCTAAAACAATAATATTCAGAACTGTACTGAGTCTTTTATTCCTTCTGTGTACATATATTCTGTGTTTTCCACTATTGTCACCTAAGAAATCATCTTCGGCCCTTAAGGACTCATTTGTATTATTTAAATGAGTAAGAGGTGAATTGACTGAGACATATTGAGAAATTTCTGGATCATTTGGATGGATTTCCTCTGTTAGAAAATTTTCATAATTCATTTGATATGGGGATGGTGATTCATGATCACTGTCTGTGATGATTGATATTCCATCTGTATCTTCATCTTTTTCTTGAATTTCTGGAACAGGACTGTAAAAAATTAAGCAAAAACATTTATTCAATGAGTAAATATTTAAAACTGTTAAGTGGTACATTAAAATTGGGACAAGATGAAAAAAAATTTTGTGGTAAAGTATTATCCAAAGCCTGAATCTCAAATTCATTGCAATACTTTCATTTCATACAAAAAAAAATGTATATTTTAGTATCAAATAATTTTTCTCGTTTTTGAAATAGAAATTCTATGTACAAACCCTTTTTTAAACTTCTTAAATTGTACAAAAATAAACTTTCTTGTAGGCAGATGCAAATATCTACATCTATACAAAAAAAAACACTTCATACACTAATTTTGTTCAGTTTGAATTTTTGATATGTAATTTTTCTTTATAGATTTATGTAATATTTAAAACAATTCAACAATCTATTACCTTGACTATAATTAATTTAAATATAATATAGATAGAAACCTTTTCATACCAAAATATTACCTCATAATTTGTCAATTTTACAGTTAACTTAATGAAATAAAAAACCTACTTAAAGTTATGAATAGGGTCAACCGTTTATCAAGTAAACATTCATGAAACTGGCATGTTTCCAAATACCTATGCATTTCCTCTTTGTTTTCATTACTGGCTTGAATAATATTTATTTATATTTAAATTTGAAAAAGTTAAATTTTATTCTATCAGATTATTTAGAATCGATATTAGAAAGCCATAATGGTATTTACTTACCTTTCAAGCCGCGCTTCTGCGAAGTCGGGCGCTTCATCAGCTAACGCTGGCTGCGATTCAAGTAAAGTCCAACTTTCACCGGAATCTGAGTCGCTGTGTTCTAGAGAAGGTCCATCCATTTTAGGCGCTCTAAATGTTAGGAATTAATTAAATAAGTCAAAGCGAGTATGACGCAAGTCGAAAAATACGTGGTATTTAATTTAATTACTCACCGTTCTTTAAACAAATAATTTTGGTGGTTTTAGAATATATTTATAGAGCAGTGGTTACATTAGAACATTAATAAAAATCAAAATACATGTTGTTTTTATTAGAAATAAAATAGTTTTGTTACCGCGTCACAATGACTGCAATGGATTTTGCGTAGTGTTTTGTTTTCACGTTTTGACATTTCACATTTGTTTAGGGTTGTCACTTGTCAGTTGATCTTGCCCGATGACGGTCGCCTCTTTATATTTAGAAAAACAACCGTAAATTCACTTCATTAAAATATTATGCTGTTAATTTATATTTAAAAATAGTAACAAACTAACAAATACATTTAGTATTTGTTACGATAAGCTTTAATATGCTATCTAGACATATACATTCAAATATCCTATTGTCTATAATTTTGGGTATTATGAATTATTTTTGTAGATATGAATTTCTTAAAGTTTATTGATTTTTTGCAATACTTTCTATTTTATTTAATATTTATTCCACATTTTAGGTCTATAAGAAGTTTTAAACTTTTTACAAATTTATTTAATTTAATTTATAAACTTTTTGCAACATGCCAAGTGTTGCCAAATCTTCGAATCTTTTATTGATAATATTAATACTAATACTATCCACTATCCGTGTTTGATCCGTGTGGCGACGGGATAGAATACATGTGTCACCCCCCCATTTTTTCCCGTGGATATCGTAAAAGACGATAGAGGGTAATTTTGCTGCATAACATCTTCAGCAATAAAAGAGTAGTAACCGAACATTACACAAATGATCCAAGCCCGCACCGGTGTAATTACCACCGCCCCGCAGAAGATTGGCGTGAAGCAGTATTGCACTGTGTTTTGCACGGTGAGGGGGTGCCCGGAGGCCTGTATTGCCATCCTGTTCTACTCCTCTCCCAATTTCCCATCATTAATCCTCTCCATATCTCCTCCCCTTGCTTCAAGCTAGCAAGGCATTTGCATTTTGACACTTTGATGTTGTAAATGTTCAAGGGCTGTGGACAGTCACTTAACACCAGGTAAACAGCATGCTTTGCTTGCCTGCTGTTATATAAAAAAATTACTAATTGTTATTATCAAAAAGTAATGGAAGAGCAATCAAAGACAATCATTAAAAAAACATATTTACTTATTTTTAACATTGTACATATAAGAAGTTAATTAAAATCTAAACACTATAGTATAATGGACTCGCTTGTGGAATGTTATATTTTTCAATGCTTGGATCTTCAATTGCATGATTTTTGTCACATGTAAATGCAATTGTCATAGCATATCTTACACCAGATTTTACCTTCTCAACATAATGCAAATTCTCATGCCCACTTGTAAATATACTCAATCTGCCTTTTTTTGGTTCAATTGTTGAGTTATATTTGTTATCAATGAAAATAAATCTACCACCTTTAAAATCAGTATCATAGTCACTTAAATAGAGTAGACTTGTATAGTGAAATGATGCATATGTTTCCTGAAAAAAGTAAACAATATGATGAATCTAATGATAATTAATTTTCCATATATGTTACAAAAGCATCTAAATTACAAAATATAATCACAAAAATTTTAAAATCAAATATACCTTATCCACATGGGCATGCCAATATTCATCATGTTTAGTTACTGCTTTTTTTGACGTTATCTCAGATATAAATGTAGGTGAGGTTAAATGTATTTTGTCTGGTAACACACCAAACTGATTAGCAATTGTGTATTTAACTTTTTCTTTTACACCCTGTTTGACAAGAAAATAAAACATTAATTGACTTTCAGAAATAATCATATAATAATAGCTTTTGTTATTAAACTTAATAAATACATACCCTGTATAAGTTAAAATCTTCTTGAGTAAACAAGTTATTCATACTTAAAGATTCATATATATTAATAAATACTTGGCCTTTAGAGAGAGCCCCACTGTGTAAATCAATTACTGATGCACCACCAAAAGATCGGCCATATTTCAATCCCTTTTTGGCTATTGCCAAGAGTCCCTCTACTTCTATAGATGATATGACTGTGTCAGTTACAAATCGTTTACAGTCTTTTGGAAAGCATCCATCAAACCTGTCTACCTCTTCCATATATTCGCGGGAACATTGCAAAATTTGGCTTTTGCCTGGTAACACTTCAGATTGTTTTGCAAAGATTTTAAGTTTTTCATCTTTTGAAGTAAAATAAACAACAATAAGTAAAGAAGTCATAACTACAACTCGTGAAAACACCCGCAGTGGAAGACCTTTATTTATCGATCTGCATGCAAGAAAATATATATTTTAATTATTAAGTTCATCCCACATGAATATATAACTTAAAGTTATTTATGTTCGGTGAAAATAAATGGGTTATGCTATTAATTATATTGAATCATACTCACGGTTTTTCTTTTTCTCTAGTACTTTTGTCTTTTACAACGTCTGCATTTTGTGCAGATTTGTTTCTTTTTCTGAGATCGGACATTCTAGAGATTTATTATTAATATTTTCTACATTATTTTGATCAACAACATTGGGGTTGATACAAAAAGGCCATGTAGTCTTCAGACTTTTTGGTTCTTAAATCCTATAGGTGCAGAAAGGCGAAATCGATAGAAAGCCGGAAAGCGGACAATCACAAACAGCTGTAAGTTGACGGATGTCAAAGCTACGGTTTTCTTGTCATATACAAAAAAATTCACGATACATTTAAGAATGCTATTCATATACCGATTACATTACAACAAAAACAGTATTTATTATTTTCTTTTGGCCATGCATGAACAAAGACAAGTCGAAATAAAAAATCCAGTTATAACTATTTTATCGTTTTATTTGGATAAAAACTATATTTTCTTATTTAAATGTCAAATAAATTTAAATATATAAACATAATGTTTTAAAAACTAATGATTTAACGATGAATTTAAGGAAATACGAGAAACCTCATAATGAAGGATTTTAATAAGATGAAACTAGGCCCTATTATAGTTCAACTAAAATTATATTATCTGCAAGTTTTGATTTATGAATAATTATGATGTTTAATATCCTTTTTTTTCTATGGCAATTTTACGTAAAAATCACGACCGTTGTATGTTGATTGCAGACTGTATTTGCGATTATCAGGTTTTATGTTGGTTCTTTTCTCTAAATTCTTTGTTTCATTGTGTTTAACATAAAATAATGTTCAATATTTAGTCATAGTTGGCGAACTGAGTTAATACAGCAGTCAATTGTAACTAGTTATGGCCATGTTTTATGAAAATGATGATGGATATTACGACCCCGAAGTATTACAAGTTGTTAGTCGCGAACTTTGTAAGTATTTTTCAAGTAATTCTGTTTATGAACTTGAGACTTCACCATTTCTTTATTAGATTTTGTTTCAGATGCGATAAGTACAAATTTCAATACCCCACATTACAACAATTATAGAGGTGTGCCTACACATACTGAAGATGGAATACCGATCAGAAAGTTATATGTGTCGAATCTTCCACCCAAGGTAAATTCATATTTGTAATGTTTAAAATGTTTACTATATGAATACTTTAGACAATATAAATTATAAATAAATATATTTCTGTCAGTCATATAAACAGCACATGTCTAAAAACATGTGAAAATTTTGCAAGTATACTGATTGAGATTATTGTACGTTTCAGACAACACGCACAGAGCTTTTTGGTATATTTGCTCAATATGGCTTCATCAAGAGTTGTTGGTTAAGAATGGGAGACAAAGGACCCAACAAAGCACCTACACCTACTTATGCCTTTGTTACATATAGTGACCCAGCTGATGCTCACAAGTAAGTTCAATTCTCCTATTGTTTAAGTCTTATGGTTAATCTAAATGTAAATTAAAAAAGTAGCATATGACATGTACATTTACATGAATAAAATGTTGAACAGGAATTTTGGAACTGTATGTTTTATTGTTGTTAGGATTGTAATTGCATAAATTATCATTAGCAATTATTCAAATAAATATGTTTCATGGTATTTATTTTTTGCAAGGGCATTATTAGCACCTTTATATGAAAAGACTCTCAGAGGACGTCACTTGAGAATATCTCCGGCTGATAGTTGGCACCAACCTGCTGAAGATACGGATGGTAGAGTGCGCTGGAAGCCCCGTGGTGAATGTGTAGATCAAGTGGCTAGTCCTAGACAAAATGAAACAGAACAAACTGCAGGTGCGACTATGCATTTTAATTTAAATATAATATTTAATGAAACAAGAATTATAGAATATTAATTTAATTTAACAATAAATGTATCTCATAATTTTGTCAACACAGAGGAGTCTGGAGAACCAACTGAGGCAGTTGAAAATCTTGATAATAATGAAGACAGCTTAAAGGTAAGTTTTTACCACAATATTATTGTATATCCTTGCATTTTACCTGTGGATGGCATGCATGAATTTCTCACATAAATCCCATAGAATTTGTATATTTTTGAGGATTTTTTTAACACTTTCAACCATGTGAATGCAAACTTCATTGGTTGTAAAGGGTGAAAGCGTACACTAATAAACTTACTTTTGCATTTATAATGTTAGTGGGGCTAAAAAATTTCTAGACTCATATATAAACAGAAATTCCTGTTGTTAGAAAATGTTTTCTATATTTAATGCTTCTAGAATTAATTATTGTTTTCCTGTCTACTTTTTAATAAATAATTTTATTTTCACAGAATACTGAAGAAGAAATTGAAGATGATTCATACAGCATGTTGGACATTCTCAACAGAGATTGCCTAGCGCAGATACTTGGTTATGTTCCTATTATAGATCTAATACGATCTGAAAGAGTTAGCAAGAAATGGCAAAACATGGTCCATGAACATTTACAGGGTAAGCTTTAAAGGACTACACAATGCTTTAATTTACAAATAACAAATCAAAGCATAAAGTATTTTTTAAATACTCAATATTACCTATATTATAACTATACTAGCTTCTGTTTGTGGTTATTGTGTTGAATTCAATCACTATATACCAATAAAAGATATCTTAGCACATGTAAGAAATTACATCAAAATCTGTCTTAGACAGTACTTGTAGGGTGATTGACAGACAAATTTGCCACATTCATAAAATTATTAGAATTAAACATAAATACAATACATTACAAATTAAATAATTTGTTGCAGGTATTCGCACATTTAAGACATCCTGGTGGCAACATGCGGGTATGAAGTTAACAACGGCGGTACTAAGACGCGTGCTCCAACGTTTTGGCGGATCGCTGCTGCGTCTCCACATCGATCATCATTGGTCAGCACTTAATGACCGCACTGCCCATACTGTGGGTAAATTTTGTCCGAACCTTGAAGAAGTTAAAGTAAGTGCTACATTACTTTTTTTCAATGCATGCCTTTATAATTAAAATTTAAAATACGCAAATTTAAATTTTATTAATTAGTAACTATGCCAAATTTCTGAACAAAATTAAATCTAAATTGGTTCAGTGGTTTAGGCATGAAGAAGAGACATACATACATATAGAGTTACTCTACACATTTATCTATACTAATATTATAAATGCTATATATATATAAGGTTTGTTGTTTAGGATTTCCAGTCAAACTACAAATTGTTTCTGAAAATAA
>LQNK01000681.1:164250-207981 GCA_001586405.1 Phoebis sennae | reverse complement strand
CCCACTAATGAGCTCCGTCCTGTGCGCGTCACGTTCGCGTTTTCCACGTACAGAAGGTAATGTGTCATCGATATTGGCTATGTTATAGACAATCGTTGTTAGCTCGCAAGTCGCAACTACATGCCCTATGTAGAGATTCCGTCGGTCAAATCTAATGTTGTTATTATTTTGACTCTTACATTTTTCCAAATAGAACATCTTTAAAATATTATCGTAACATCATACAAAGTACATATTAAAAGTCTTCAGTCGGCCATATTGAAAAAAATCGATCAAAATCATGACTGAAATCCATTCCATTTCAGACTTTATTTTTCAGTATAAAAACGTGATCCGTTCAAAATCCCTCCAGCTCACACTTTCTAATTATAATATGGTTTAAAATCACGTCATTTGCCGACACCTCCGAGTCGCTCTCGTTATCATAATTAATTACTCCGGACGTTAAATAATTGCACAAAAATCCCTGACGCAAGGTGCGTTGTCTGTTTGTTTAACGCACACTGTACGATAAAGTTTTAATATTCCAAGAGGTAAAAAAAACTTACAAAAAAACTAAAACGGAAAAAAGGTATTACCTAAAGTTAGGTACATCGACACTGAGACGGCGGCACCTACCGCAATATTTTAAGTAAGTAGCTTGTTCTCAATTTCATAAAAGTCCTTCGATTCATTATTGTTTTTTATTATTCCGTGTAGTTCAATATTGTATCATAAATCGTTTCGAAGGATAGTCAAACATTCACCAAGTACAAAGATTCTTACAGACTTTCATTTATAACACTAATCTCGTCCCACGAGAAAGTAAATCGAAATTCAGTTTAAGCAAATCCACAGAGTACACAATATTCAGTCGGCATACGGGCCGCAGTTGGAATAAATTAACGTACAGTCAGTGAGGTATTTCGGCACGCGTGACAATACGAATTGTTTAGTATTCATGCGTTTTTTAATACTACGGGGTCAGGTAAACCCAATGGTCGTGTGTGCTCTCGCGCAGTCTTACTACTTTGTTTGATGTTTCTAATATAAAAGTTAAATGAGACTATAGAAATTTTACCAGTGTTTTCACACATATTTGCGCTATATAATATCTCCTGTGCAGGGCTATTCTCTGTTGAGATTGGCCACCATGGCCGAAATCGTTGAAGCAGGCTAAAACTATAAGTAAAAGTAAAATATAATAAAAATCTTATGGCAGTTATTGTTATTATTTTCCTTATGAGTAGTTGTATTTCAAGTTTTTCAACACATATTTTCCTAAATATTTTACCTGCTTTGATATTATTCATTAATATTCCAGTAGAAATAAAATTGTAATTATAAAATTGTCAGTGTCCTCAATAATTAAACGTCGAATATTCAATTAATTTAAATAATTTACGAATTATTAGATTGTCTCATTTTATGTTTCGGCGACTGAATTATTGAAAACGTATCTAAAGTAAGCTTTAAAATTTTTAAATTTAATTAAATCTAATGTAATTAAATTTAAGCTCTCATAATTTTATAAGCATAAATTGTATATTTCTATTTATGAATATTTTGTATGGATCTATGTATCTGAACTAAAAATAAATAAAAGATATACGAAGGCTTATTCCGTCACACTTCCAACAAGAGTCTTTTGATCTTATCGCATTACTGTTATATTATAAACAGGCCCTTATGCTGACTCATGTATAGTAGATCTTAATTGATTTTGTTACAACTTGAGCTTGTACTAAATATAAAAAGTTCTATAGATATATGGAGCCTAGCTTGAATCGCAAAAATCACTCTTAACAAATGCAGTAACTATTTGAAATTTTTTTACAGTAAAACTTCCTATCTCTTTTCACCTTTAGTCGTTAATATTCAATTAAATGGTTCTTCAACGCTCTTAAAATTACCAAAGCACGTGCAAGACTACCAACTTATATTAATTGATATTCTTATATGAACCATTTACCCGGTAGTTACAATATCATAACTAAAAGAGCACCGATACAATATGACGTAAAACGAGAGACTTCAACCTACCTATTGTAGTAACGGTTAGTTTCTAGCATAGATAATATAATACTATACTAGGTTTCTAGTGACCCTTACGTTGAGGCCACGTGAAACAAAGCTCCGAGAGTCGAGACCTCTGCCGTTACAGGTGAGCCACTGCTTCCATCTAACTAATGACGACCCGATTGGCGCAGTGCTTCAGCAATGGTCTATTACGCCGGAGGGTGTGGGTTCGATCCCCACGAGCAGAAAATTATGATGTGATGAACATTGTGATTTTCTACTGTCTGGGTGTTAATTTATCTATAGTATGTATGTATTTACAAAATAAAGTATGTTTAAGTATGTCTATCAGTTATCTGGTATCCATATTACAAGCTTTGCTTAGTTTGGGACTAGATAGCGTTGTGTTTGATGTCCAGGAATATTTATTTATTAATATGAATCTGGATTTAATAGAAGAAGCATCAGACAAGTTTTAAGTTTGCCTTAAACACCTCCACAAAAAGTGGAATATTTATACTGAAGTCAAGTTTACAAGATTCCTTTCTTCTTGTTAGATCTTGATAGTGGAAGTACACTGCTTTTATAGCATGCGTGTATGCGGAGATGCTCACCATCGGTTCAACTTGCTGTGACACATCAATTCGCTACTTGATATTACAAAACGTCGACTTCACATTAAATAAAATAAAATCATACTTCATTGCGCAATTATAAATTGTTAAAACGATACCAGCATCAAAAATAAGCCTCACGGCGACTTATCTTGTGACCGGCGAACATAAAAGTTGTGAGTCCGTAGCAAGCCTTATATCGCTTCGTTTATGAACGGCCTTCGTCTAAGAATGCATATATATATACATAACCATGTGAGCCGCGGTGCTGACTGTTGACACGACGCATGATCTATTGTTTATTTATATTAAGTTTATTTATTGTCTTCTCTCCACGACCGACCATCGAGAAACGTGCATCCTTTATTATTATGCATACAAAATTATACTTCTGTATCTTGCTATTATCAAATTTATATTATACTAGCTGATCCGCGTGGCTTCGCTCCCGTAGCATAATATTATATACTATTTATTTTCCGGCATAAAATATAGCCTATACGGATTCGGAAGAATCCCTCTAAGTAATGGTAAAATAATTTTTGAAATCGGTTCAGTAGTTTTTGAGTCTATTCAATACAAACATTCAAAAATAGAAAGGTTTCCTCTTTATAATATTAGTATAGATAGCGTTTTACCCGGGTAGAAACGTAGTACCTTACAGCCGTCCTTATGAACACACATGTGAATCTTTGCATATCAAGTTTTTGTAATGTTTTCTTGACAAAATTGCCAGAGCTTGAGCTTTTGCTTGAGCCAGACAGAAGTAACAGGCTAGCTTGGTTTGGACATTACATGCGGCGGGATGATAATTATGTTGGGAAAAGGGTGATAAATATGAAGGTTAATGGTTGGACAGGAAGAGGTAGGCCAAAGAAACAATGGACTGTATAAAATAAGATATGAATGAAAGAGGTGTGAATGCAGAAATGACTAAGAACAGAGAAGAGTGGAAGGAAAAAACCCATTGCGCCGACCCCAAATAATGGGAAAAGGGCAGGATGATGATGATGAGAGGCTTACCAATGGTTAATCAAGTTCGTCCCAAAATAATTAATAAATTTTAAATTTAACAATACATTAAAAATTTCCACAATCACTAACAGATTTAAAATTGAATTTTGCCGATACAATCACAATATTATTTACTGTTATATTCAAAAATCACTCCATCGTCGGACTGCCATCGACGAATAAGCTCATTAATAACTAATTAGACTAATTGTGCAATTGAATACTCATAACAACTAATAGGCTGGTGATTATGGTACGTTGTTGTGGAACATTAATGTCAGTGTATTAGTTTTACATTAATAAACTTTACAACTGCGTAATTGATAGACGATGATTAGAGCATGTCTAACGTCCATAATAAAGCCAATCAGTCTATGGATTATTCACAGATTAGAGAATAAAAGGCAGATGGGGTGTTCCGAAGACTCGAGTGACGCTAACTAATCTTACGCACTACGTACACGTGCATCTGTGTGCGTGAAATTTTAAAATTACGAAGCCCTTTTGACGTGTTGTGTAAAACTACAAGAACATTTTTGTATTTGCCTTTGAAGTTTGTATTTGCTTTTTGGCGTCACTTTTATTACACGCCTTTTATTCTCTAATCTGTGGGATTATTATAATGATTATATATTGTCCATCCTTAGCAAATGGCGTACGGCGTTAGCGGAAAGCGCGCAGCAAGGGTATCTTTTACGCGACTGCCATAGAAGGAGGGTAATGGTTTTCAAACGTATGTATCTTTGTATGTACATTTCTTTGGCATGCCGTACACGGTACAACCCAACCGTTTGGACGGATTTTGACATGTGAGTGTAGTGACATATGCTACATAAATTTTCAAAATGATACTTGTAAATTATAAAAGGAGGCGAAAGGCTTATTTTTGTCATATATAATTCAGTTCGAATTTTCCCAAGACAATTATCGTTACAAGGATATAATGTCAATTATGATATATTATGCGCGCCCGTTCGCACTCGAGACAGTTTCATTTGTTTAAGAGTGACGTTTCGACTTTCGATGGTACTTTGCGTTGCGTTGCGTTGACGCAAAACGTTAAACAAACCAATCGTTTAGCGACACAGCATCATTGTATCCCTTTCTGACTTCATTATCAATGATGATTGTACCCACATTATTATCTCAAATCAAAAATCTTCAGTCCTTCCTAGATACAAGAGAATTTTTTTAAATGATAATATCAAAAAAGGAGGTTATAAAAAAATAACTTACCATTTCTATTTTCACTATCAGCTGGTTTCATCTGGATCGGATGGTGCATCTGTAACAATATAAAAACGTATAAATAAAACATTTTTCACAGATTATAAATTTTTATTTTTATCAATGGCGGATTCCATAAATTTTATAACATTTTTTTTTATAAAAACCATTTGCACAATGTCGAATTTTTATCTGGATGTTGAGTGCAAAGTGATATTAATCTTAATGTATGTAGACTAATTTTTATTAATCATACATCTATATAATTTTACTTTACAAGCCAAATAAAACCTCGAATACGTTTTGATCACAATCTTTTGATTTAAGCGCATCGATGTCTATTACTGAATTACAATCTTTTCACAATACACACAAACACAAGTATTTTACTTTTTTTTTCTTTTTATCTTAGCAACTACAATGTCTCATTCAGAAGCCGTGGATTTGATTCCCGACCTAACACAATTGTGTGCAATGTATTATAATGTTTTGGTATTGATGAATTAAGTAGTTCCATTATTACTTAATTTAACAAAATTGTTTAACGATATAACTTTTCTCTATTGACTAGTTTTCATACCAAGCTATGAAATTTGGGACTAGATGGCGCTGAGTGAAAATTCCAATAATATGTATTTATTTAACGTATTCAATTCGTACATTCAGTATCCAACGATGTCAGGCATAATTAATGCTCTCCATAATTATTTACACAGCTCGATCGACGCACGGACAAACATACAAAACTATTTTAATTATTTGTAAACATGCGCTCATGAGACTTCAGTTGCATAAACATTAAACAGTGTTATCGATTCATTTTTATGGGCAAAGAGCTAGTGAATAATTCAGTGAATAAACATAATCTACTAGCTGAGCTTCGCGGTTTCTCCCGAGTATTATATAGATAGTCTTAAATAGGTGGATACAATTATAATTTTCCACATGAAATTGCCTAATTATCATAATTTAGTAAGATTATTTCAAATCCATCCGGTAGTAGAGTAAGCGCGTCTGAACAAATACATTTTCCGCTTTATTAATAATTTGAGTATAGATATGAGTATATAGACAATAATATATTTGTACGTAGGTAATCCATAATCCTTATAGTCGTTTAATTAAGCTTTTCTGATATTTTGTACTGTCTATAAATGTGTTATTTTTTGGTTGTACAGGTCAGACTGAAGTCTTCAAATTATAAATCTCTTCACCAACATCTTATCCGTGATTCTTCCTCAGCACATAATGTGAATTATACAAATAATTATATAATATATCTACTTACCCTCCATTTACTTGACATTGGCAGAAACTGTCACTCATGTGATTGGGAGTTGCCATTTGCATTACGAAGAAGAAGAACTTTATAATCTCAAAAACGTCATTTAACTGCGGTTACTTCAAATCAAGGTTTTTAGGTTGTATTTTTTACACAGACTGAACCAAGTGATTATTTTCACTGCAATAAAAATTAGGATTTTGATTCCTTTAACGCATTCGTTTCATGGCTATTATTTGATGGGATTGTACATCATTATTTCTAATGATAATGATGTACAATCCCATTCGAATAATTTATAAAATTGATTGTTTTTTTCCAAATAAAAAGATTTATTCTTGTCCAATTAATAACAAAACTATTTAATCAACTTTCAAATTTCTATCACATCTGCTTTTGATATTCATACTCTGTATAAAAATCATGAACAATTCCAAATCAAGAGGAAATTGTTAAAACGCATTAATTCAATAATATTTTCAATATACTTAAAACACAATAAATAAAACATCGAACATTTAAACAACATAAATTGACCTGTTCATCAAAATATGAAAATAAAGCGACACAATATAAATCACGTCATATATATCGATCGCCATTTTGAAAATATTTTTATTTCGCCATTGTAAGGGCCAGTAAATTTATAGTTTTCGGAAAACAACCGCGCGCAAATATTTTATCTCTAAAATGATTGCAACACACCAAAATGCTATTTGTATTTTCGTATTCAATATATCTCATGCATTTGATATCAAAACAAAACTGTTTGCTTGTGAAGTGTATAATTTGCCAAAAATGTACTGCAAATGTTTTCTTTACAATTCAGGGTGAATTATTTGAAAATCATTCTATATAACCTCGCAGAACTGTATTACCACAGTGTAAAAATTATACAGTGATTGCACCATTTTTTCATACAAACGAATTTTCGTTACACTTGAAAGAAGTGACCCACGACAGGAACGAAAAATGTCGACATTTATTGAAGGAGATTAGGGACCCTGACTATGTGACAGTTTTGAGCAACGAATATATTCTTTAGACAGTGGTATTACCTTTAGAAACAAAAGATAATGTTGAGTTTGAAGATGAGCGAAATCGGAGGAGTGTTACGAAGATAGGGGGGTTAGATAGGCAGTTTTAAAATGAAAACTATATTTATATCCTATTTATACCTTTATATTTGGAACAAATAAAACATGTCTTATTACATACATTACAACGCGAGGTCTAGCTCGGAGCGAGCCACTAGAACTTAAGTAACCAAACGACCAAATCAACGATGATTAAGTATTATACTATACTCAACTCTTACATACAACGATCTCGGATCAAGTACACAACACGATAAACAAACAACAACAAACAACATGGGACGGACTGACGAGCCTATAAAGTAAACTGTGCCATATTTGTTTCAGCCTCGGCTGCATACTATCAGTGCGATTATTCAATAGCTATGGAAAATGATAATCCATGGATATCGCCATGATATTTCGTATGATTATAATTTGGGTACACTGTTAATAAGAGAAATTAAGTGATTAAATTAGTATTAAAACAGCTTCTGCCTTCGACTTCGCATGATATTCGGGGTGTATTTTTCAATAAAAGGTACAATAAAATATCCCCTATATGTATATGTAATTTTATCAAGATCCGTTCAGTAGTTCATGTGTTCACAACATCCAAACATTCACATTTATAATAGTAGTGGGATTGACTTTGATCTCGAATGATTATCAAACATTTTTAAAATAAAATACTTACTTGCTTTATCACTAAAATAGCATAATCATCAACTATTAGTTTTCTTCGATCTTATCCAGTTTAATTATGAAAACTCTATACTTAATACTGACCTATCTTTTAACATTAAGATATATTATTAAAGTAATGCATTTATAAATACAGTTTTCCTGGATCATGTCCATCTTAATTATAAGCTGTACCTAATTTAACTTTCAAAACTAAGAAAATATTACGACGTATTTTTTAATCAACCACAATTACTAATGCAAAAAAAAATACAAGCAACAATTTAAACAAACGACTTCAATCACTCGAAAGTCGAAACGTAGCATGATAAATGTACTGGCCACTAATTAGACAGGTCTCCTAGATCATGTGCAGCTTAATTAGGAACAGTGTTTGCAGTGTTTCAGTGTTTATGACATCCGTGTCAATCATCGCGCGTATGTTTTCACGTGTATGGATGTCGCACGTTAATGCAAGCAGTGGTAGGGCTGCTACACGGTTCTGAAATGAAAGTATTCTAGCCTGAAAGGAATCGCTGTTTTTTGCTTGAGCGCTGTTCACATGATATATTTACATTTTGTCATTATGTTCAGCTTAATTAGGAACAGTGTTTGCAGTGTTTCAGTGTTTATGACACCCGTGTCAATCATCGCGCGTATGTTTTCACGTGTATGGATGTCGCACGTTAATGCAAGCAGTGGTAGGGTTGTTACACGATTCTGAAATGAAAGTATTTTGGCCTGAAAGGAATCGCTGTTTTTTGTGTTTTAATTCTTGAGCGCAATAAAGATTTAGAATTAGGAACAGTGTTTGCAGTATTTCATTTTCATTTAATTTTTTTGTCTTTATGATACCCATGTCAATTATTATCACGTCATTAACACGTGTATAGATGTGACACGTTAATGTATGGTTTGTCAAACGATTGTTTTGTGAAAATAATTGGTGTATTTCTATGAAATAATTCTTGAGTATAATTTAGATAATATATTTAAAATTCATTCATCGTGTGCAGCTTCATTAGGCATAGTGTAGAACATGCACTATCTTAGTGTTTATCACACTCTTGTCAATTAAAGCGCGTATGTTTTCACGCGTATAGATGGATTGTCAACCAATTTTTTATAAACGTAAAACTATCTTGTGAGAGTAACTATATTAATGACCCTTATTTGTTTTAATTATTTATTTATAAGGAAAAAATAAAGCGGCAGCCCTACATGTCCTGCGCTTGTGGGATTTATGAAAAGTCGATTGATAAGAAAGTGACACAGTTGCATATTGTTTAAAAACAATTAACATATATTTCTTTTCACTTGTATTTTTTTTTGTTTAAATTCTTAAATACTAAAGGAAGAAGAGTAGATTAGGACTTAAAATTTAATCTATTGATATGACGACGATTGACGATCAGTAAGTATGAGAAGTCCATATCTACATAGTCTAAAAGTATCCCAAACTTTTTTATAAGTACACAGAACAAATTCTGTATACATTAGAAACGTCAACACGGCTATACATTACACGGGGGACCATTACTCCCTTATCGCGTCCCACTGCGAACTTCACACCGCACAATCCCATCTTGTTCAATTATAATTTCGAGCAAGATAATATGCAAAGTTAAGGGCCGAGTAACGCGATAGTCCCCGCAACAACATGGAAATCTAATAATCAAAACAATCGCGTAAGATCCGAGACGTACAAACAACCCAACAACAACTGATTACAACTAACTGATTGGTTAAAAACGCTCACCTACGAGGATACTGAGGCGCTTCTCCGCTACATATTATAAATTCTAATAGCTCAAACACACAAATACATACACGTACACGTACACTAACACACACTAACAAACATACACTCATACGCACGCACTCACACAAAGTAATTTTGCATGTGCATTGATTTCTACTCAAAATTGTAATAGCTTCTAGTTAAGGAAGAGCGGGTCCTCCTGACACAGGTTTTCTTAAAAAAAATTACTAGGACGTCCCTTCTACTACTTAAGATATAACATTGTATAAGTATTGAAATAAATCTTTTTCATTTTCATTTTTCAACTTGGGGTTAATATGTTTTGACTATTAAGGTCATAGCTCATGAAACAACCCTGCACCAGTTTTAGATCCAGCTCTTAGAAAACCTTGTGTACATTTAAAACGCAAACATAGCTATATACTATAAGGGGACAATTGCACCGCGCATCTCATTTTGTTCAATTATAATTGCGGGCGAGATAATACGCAAAGTTAAGCCGAGTAAAGCGATAAGCCCCACAACAACATGGAAATCTAATAATCAAAACAATCGTGGAAAGTTCGAGACGTACAAACAATCCCTTACAACTAACTCGGTGTAAATATGTTTCGATAATTAAAGGTCACAGCTCATGAAGCAACCTTGCACAAGATCCACTCTCCAAAGAACGTTGAGTTTACAACCATACAAAACGACCAAGGAAGATGAAAAAAAACACTCGTTTTCAAAACACATAATTTTCACTGACTAGATGTTCCGCGCGGCTTAGCTTCCTTAGCATATTGTTATACCTATATACGTTCTAAAGGTATACCAACAACAATCATATTATCTCTATTGTTTATTGATTCCGATAGGCCGCAGCTTGACGACAGTATATGAGGGTTGAAGGACCATCGTGCCCATAAAAATGGATCCACAATGGTCATCACTTGGCATTATTAAGTTCTATGTACAAATGTTCTGTTATAATCTCCGTAGCATCAACAAATTGTCTCGCTTGCAAGGATTTAACGAGTCAAAGCGCTTCGTAGTTGCTACAATGAGCCTTTGTAACCTTTAACCTTTGTAGGCGAATTGGTAAGATCTCGTAAACTCTTATCTAATTACGGCCAGATGATCATCAATCACGGCGCGTGGACAAACAGCGTGCAAAGTGTACGATTTGTCACGTCGCGGCGCAATCGGCCTCCGGTCCGCCATTACTGGGAGAGAGATTGAGAGCGCAATGTGCGCGCTAAATGAACGAAGGGACTCTACAGATTTGTCGGATGCGTGTGCGTAGTATCGAGTCTCTCAGAACTGTCAAATTTCACCATTACGGATATCTATTATTCCTAGTCCACTGAATGTCTTGTGAAATGACCGTTTCTCTTGTCAATGAAGATGAGTCAGATATAAATTTCTATATCGGTATTAACTAGTGTAGGCGGGGGAAAAAACAACTGCGTATTGCTTGTGTAAGGCCCCCTCTACACATAGACAGACACGCATACGCGGCCGTTATGTCGATGGACGGCGGATGCTTTGGCAGATGTAAATTACCCACTACCTCAAAATTAACATTGCTCATTAATAATTTAATATAACAGTTAAAGGCACTTTTGTTAAGCTTCCATCAAATTTTAGTGAAAAGAGCTTTGTCAATACGTTATGAAAGAAATTACTTAATTTATTTTAGGCTCACTTTTAGTCTATTCATTTTTCTATGTAAACATAACCAGTTCTAGACTTTACTCTTCCTTTTTTAACAAAAGTTTTTTCTTAATAACATTTTTAGATAAACTCATCCATCTTAATTAAGATCCTCTCAAATTAACAAAGCTTTTTACAATAAAGTAGGCAATATTTTTCACTATACTTAAAGTTAAATTATTAACAAGAACAAGAATATTGCGTACAGATGTATATAGACCCAAAATTAAAACGGTTGGCACATGCAGCACCAACAATCGATACCAGCGCCGATGCTCCGTCGAGCAGAACAAAGACGACGCGATTAGTAAAACCGTCACGGGCGTACGGAACCATAAACGCCGGACATGCTCGGAAATGTTAATCATATGTACAAATACGTATCAATGTCAAGGGACCCCTCCAGCTGCAGTGGCGTCGCATTTTAAACTAGAACCAGCTAATACGATGCGGTGTACGTGAAATTATTGTTAATACGTTTTTGACCGCGATGTGATTTAAACTGTCCTTTCTAATTAAGTGCATTTCATTAGATAATGTAATTTATTTCTTTTATTTTACAATTTAGTTATACAATTCTCAGTAAATATAACAATACAAAACAAATTCAATATAAATATTTACAGATGGTGATCAAACTAAGCTCAGTTTGGTTACATAATTTAATGAGACCTGCCGACCTACACTAAGATAAAATCTTGTGTCGTTTACTTAAAATGTTTACGTTGGTAAAAATGTTTAAGTACCTAAAATGTTAACGTAGAATGTTAATTCAACCAAATTGAAAACTAAATAAGGAAAAACCGGCGAACAATCTATCATTCTTGGTTTTTAATGCAGTTGAAGATTACGACGTCCAAGGAAGACACACTATTAGGTATTTATAAGTCTAGCTTCAAATTAACAAGCATACGTTCAATCACCGATCAAACAACCGTCGTTCCAAACAAACGTGTATCTAATTACTCACTCCAAACAAACGTAGGTACACAATACAGATAGTTAAAAATAACCGCGCGCGACGGTTTAAAGCCAAAAGCGCGTGCTCGTCGCCATTATTCTATTTATTTGTTTATTTATTTATTTATATATTTATTTATTTGTTTATTTATTTATTTATATATATATATTTATTTATTTATTTTATACTTATTTATTTGTTTATTTATTTATTTATTAATTTATTTATTTTAACAAAAACCAACGGCGTTGCAGAAAAAAATATGGACATTTTAACCAATATACGGAGCAAGTAAAGCCACTTACAGGTTTTTACAATTTTTTTAAGAATGCAAAGAAACAGAACATAAAGTTCCTAAAATTGGTGTCTGGGGGAGATTGCTGTTTAGCAATAAGACCGCCTTTTCGTACACTTGTAAAAATTGTAAATTTTCTATATATGTCTGTTCTCACTGTTGTGTACAATAAAGTATAATAAATAAATAAAGTCTTACATATCAAATATAATCAAGGTAATAAATAACCCCAAACAAAATGTGCACATGTTACCAAGCAATTTTTCCAATAATTTTTGATTTAAAAGTATTTCTAGTGTTGTTCAAAATGTCCCATTGTAATTATATGTTTTGTAAAAGAATTGTGTATTTTTAGAATCGCGACGGATTGAGAAAAAAACCGTCAGTCTGGTATTTCTCTATTCTTCGTAAGAATGATCGAAGAAAGACCTTGTGGCTGTCAGAGGCATCCGTAGAATTTATTTTGTTATATTGTAAAACAAAATATAGTATTGTTTATTTTATTTCGATAAACATTGGTTTTAAACTCTATTTATCCTAATAAGTATCCTATTAATGACCGACGACCCAATTGGCGCAGTGGACGCAGCAATGGTCTATTGCGCGGGAGGGTGTGGGTTCGATCCCCACGAGTAGAAAATTATAATGTGATGAACATTGTAATTTTCTGCTGTCTGGGTGTTAATTTATTTATAGTATGTATGTATTTACAAAAAAAGTATGTTTCAGTATGTCTATCAGTTATCTAGTTTTTTAGTAAAAATTAATCGACTCAATATTTATGCCAATATAATCCATTTTTTGATCATCTTTTTTTATTTCGTCCTTTTTATTTTATCTAGCTGACCCGGCGAACTTCACACCGCCATTTTGAACGTGATGTATTTGACAGACACGAACTATTTGTATGGAAAAATATAATCGTAATTTTTACTATTCTATTCAAAATTTCTTCTATTTTCTCATCGTTTAAACCTTCCCTGGACTTTCAGGAATATTTCAAGATTAAAATAAGTGAAACGACTCAGCCGTTCTCTAGTTTTAGAGAGACTATCGAACAGACATTATATGTACTTATATCAATGGTAATGTTATTCATATGCTAGTCTCTGTTGAGATTGGCCACTATGACCGAAATCGGTCAGGGGAGCTATTGCTATTAATGTTATTCATCACATTTTTCCCTTGCCTATTCGCATCACCTTCTATGAAACAATACCATTCAAATCGTTATCTTAAATATCACGCACGTCCATTTCCTCGTTCTAAAAGCCTTTTATAATATTTACTCTTACATCTCGAAAGCATTAAAGATCGGATCAAACGAAAGGATAAGGGCAAACATATACTCTTACAAATCGGTCATTATTATTTAAGTCAGTACACACTTTTATGGAGTTCTCAACTCTATTCAGATTGATGTATAGATTAAATTTAAAGAGATCATTTAAAACGACGAACACTTATAAATTATACGGATTAGAAAAAAAACATTTCTACATTTTATTGTTAAATTTTGACGAAATTTTAGCGACCCATTTTTATGTTTTTACCGTATCAATCTACCCTACACCAATAGATTTTTTGGGAAATATTTTGACTATAAACATCCAACGCAAACATACGCTATTAGATAAATAA
This sequence comes from Phoebis sennae, assembly GCA_001586405.1. Classification (NCBI taxonomy): domain Eukaryota; kingdom Metazoa; phylum Arthropoda; class Insecta; order Lepidoptera; family Pieridae; genus Phoebis; species Phoebis sennae. Next base: position 193,729 of record LQNK01000681.1, on the reverse strand, counting down.
ACTATTATAGTAGTATTTTCAAACAAAGCGCTCTCTATTATCAAATAACATGGTATCCGAACAGCAGTATCGGTTATCCAATCAAATCAATAGGGCAGAATTATAACTATTCAATGTACAATATTCATACTGAAAGTATTGTTAGTTTTTTTTTTATTTGACGTTTATTGGTCAATCATCCAAGGGCTGAATTTGGGTGAAATATGTCACAGAGTTTACAATCTCGGTTAACATTTCGCATAACCGAAATACTAAATAGTTCTTATTACATTGCTGCATCAAAAATGAATTTGAATAAATAACACGGTTTAAATTAAGCAATGTATATGAAAATCCTTGAAAATGCCATTCCGTACACACTAAATGGCTTTATAAAGGGTCGTGCTATCTTTATTAGTTTCATTACCTTTGTGTGTGCTGTTTTCACTTTTATATGTAATATTTTTAACGTTGTTCTCAGTTTTGATTTTATTACAAACTCGTCGAAATCAATTTATGAAATAAGATCAGCTTGGCTCAGAGTTTGATATTTTCCACATGACGTTACCCCGTCTCCGTAGAGCCTTATATAAAATCCACTCGCAAATGAAGTAATTTATAGATAACGAATCGTTTTTGTAAATTAATTTCATGTTACATACAATCATATGTGTTTTTAGTAAGCATAATTATTGTGTTTACCTATAAAAGGTGTGCATTATAGATTTTTTATAATATATAAATAAGTATTTAGTGTAAGTACCAATGTAACATCTGTACTAACCTTAATAAATGAAATAAAATGAAAATAAAGTTTTTTTTTTAATTCAGTTACCACCACCGGTACTACCCCATAATCGAAGTCAATCTCCAGTATGTTCTTCACTTTTTATACCTACGCACACAGACACACATGCGTGTCTCAAACGGATGATATTCGCGTTTCAAGTTATTATTTCAAACTGTTCCGACATAACTTGAAATATCGTATCAATGAACTGTGTCCATGTGTGCGTCGCTCCATCGCACTTTGTCTAGACTTTGTCCTCCGTACCTATCTCTCTTGTGGTAGTACATCGCGACCCCATTCCTTCCTGGCGCAAACAAACCCGGCTACATCGAGTCTCCACTGATTTCCCCCGACGTTTTTCACATTTTTAGTGTTTTGTTTTTTTGGACTAATGGCACGGGCGGTAAAAAAGTTATTGCACCGAACGAATGTTTCACGTTTATTGGACTCTTGGCGGGTCATACTATCCGAATTTTAAAACAACCCCTGCTATGTCAGGCGAATATCATATGTGTGTAGCTAAGCGAGAATTATTTTGGGTGTACTATATTTTTTTGAGTCGTTTTCTTGGTGATATTGGCTATGATAATTATGAAAGAGATAATTTTTAAAGAGATAGGTGAGAGTCATTACAATTCTCTGCCACGCAGTAGGAAAGGAATGTATTGTATACAAGAAACCATGTTATGTAGTGTTATCGAGTCTTATCGCCATTAAAATTTAAGTTTTCTTGCTAAGGTTTCATAGTGAAGACTCTTAAGTCTAGATGTATTTCACAAATCCAACATATAAATTGAGTAAACCTTTTATACGCAAATTCAACTACATACATTTTCCGCAATTGCCGTCCCAATTCTCCTGCACTACATAGCCGCTCTTTTTCTTTTTCATTGGACACGCGGCCTAATTCGTTATCTCTGTTTATTAGCATACAATTTAACTCTTACAAGCCAAGAGCGAGCACTTTACGTATTCGGCAAAAAGAATCGCGTTGTCCACAGTTTATTTTCGTTCGCACACAAAATGTTTTGGCACGCTCCCACCCGAAAGTGGCTACGCTAACGTTGTGTAAGCGACCCAATACTGTGCATGCTCCGTATACCCACCTACCGTTCGCGCACCACTTTCGGCGTAATTGCAAAAAATCCCTGTGATCCCTGTTTATTTTCAGAGGGACTCTCGCGACCCGGCGAACTTGTAGGGACGGCAAAAATCGTCCCAAACTAATGGAGCGCGCGACTAGAATGAACTTTTAAAGTTACCCGTGCAGTATTTTTAGGGATCCACAACGTAAGAGGTTTAATGAACCGTTATTAGATCACTCGGCCTATCGGTTTGTTTAACGTTTTAGATCTTCTCGATATATCACATCAGTGGAATAAATATTTAACGTTGTAACAACATTTTCAAATTAGTTTGAATCAGTTTTGATTACATAAAAAATGTAAGCGCCTATGTTTGCTATAGAGCAACGAACATGTATATCTTTATCAGACTATATTTAATTAATCTAATTTTATTTATCTAATATCTTTACCAAACTAATTTATTTAATAAACAAAATAAAATAAATCTAAACAAACCTCAAAGGCTTCATGTGTAATCGAATTCTCTATGTATTAGACAAATTGAAGGCGATTTAATTAATATTTGGATATTAAAATTTAATTTCGACATCGCCATATCACTCTGAAAACTTTATAAAAACAGTATAAATAATTGTTATTGTCCGATAAAAAAGATAAATTCCCAATAAAGTTTCACGCTCGCACTCGCCCTTAGCCACTTTTGTAAAAAGCTCGACCGCGCGATTGCAAATTCGTTTGGAAAATGTTACGATCAGCCATATTGTCAAATTTAATTTCAATTCGGTGCCATCGTAAAAGCATCGCATTATAGTTTATAACAAAATGTTACCAACGTACAAAACAAAATAAATTGTACATTGTCACACAGAAGCATAAATATATTGTTTTATGATTAATTTCAATTGTAATTTAAAAAAGTCGTAAATGTGAGTTACTTGTGTCTATATGTGAGATCATACAGTCGTAAGATGTCTGACATATTGCCGGCGGGATGTATAAAGTGTTTTATAAGTCAATTACTTCATGTAGGATAATAAAATCTTATGAAATGATATAGAATCCTTGAAATTGTTGACGACTGAGAAATCTCTCAAGCAATCGTAATAAAAATCTTAACAACCTGTGCGATGATAATTTTCTTTAGCGTATGAATTTCGTTATAATAAAACATAGGTAAAGATAAATTTAAAGTTTTTCGAATTATAATATATCGTCTGCTTCTTTGCAAAAGGTACATCTTAAAATCGTCGAGTGTATCTTCAATGGTTGTTTTTTCAATCTATCAGTAGGTAAAAGGACAAACAAATTTAAAGTGGGTATTTATCTCTTATACAAACAATTGTTATTATTGTCTTTATTATATTATCACGAAGATTCTGGGGCTTGAAAAGGGCGAATTTAATATGAACTTATCCGAGTGTGGTATCAAATGAAAGGCCTTCATTTATACATTACAAAGTCAAGCTCGGAGCGAGCTAATCGTTTATCTATTGTAACTTTGTAGGTACACTTGAAGCGAGTTTTAACATTATAAAATTATCAGCACATTAAACATTGTTAATATTCATTAAATTGTCATACATTATCATCAACAAATTTGATCACATTTATATAATTACGAATTTAAAAATACAAATAGTTGGCATATTATTAACTATCCAACATTTCGATCCACGCCCTCGTCCACACAAAAGCTACCATCCTCTCTAAATTGAGATTTAAAACTTCCTACCTCCTGGCGAGCTAGTGAAAAGTTTTTATTCTGTAAAATCTCCCGTAATCCTAATAGAAGTCCCCGTACGAGGCGTACGTGCGTCGGGTACTCGAGTGTCTCGTAAAAATAACTTCAACTGTCTCCCTCTTAACGGTGTTTCCTTCGATTTAGGGAACATATTCAAATACGGTATGATTTACGGCATTGGGAGAGATAAGTGATGATTCATTAATTTAATCCTATACATAAGAACTTAATAGCGATAATTTGTAATTTGGACGATAAAAACATCGTATCCAGTTATAAATCAACTTTTGTGATGCTCTTTGCTATAATTTCATATGTATTTTATTAGTAGGATTTTTATTATATGACCTAAAACGAAACGGTATGTTAACTTACTTTCTGCTAATGTATGGAATTCCTTTTGTATATTAAAATATTTATCAGAGAAGCAAACAGTATTTGAAACATAGAATTGTAGAAAGTATTGTTATATGTTTTCTGATGGGTGTGGTTGTGGTTTTGTCAGTTTTGTACCATTGACATTGGACACTGACGCGGGACCGAACGAAGCTACGAAATGTGACATTTGTTAGTTGGAAGATGGAACTCTTTCACCCTCATTTGGTATGTTATTATAACCTACCAAACACATCATATACACACACAATACGAAATAGACGTTAATCTTCCATACTATGAACCATTCAACAAAGCAATAAAGTATCAACCCATTTTTATACCCTGCGTATTACCCACCAAGAGCACAGATAAAAATTCATTTACACACATTACTAAAACGCTTAACGCACGTCGCGGGCCCACTGAAATGGCTACACAGTAAAAACCAGTATCCGAGGCATATCCGACGATACCGAGGGGTTACTTTTATTAACTCTTTGACGACGGATCCCGACTGTGCTCCCGTCTTGAATATAAATAGATTTTATTGTGCCCTCGACCATTGTTACATAAAAAAATTGGATAGGCTAAGAGGATTTCGTGAAATGAGCTCGTCCGCTCTCATACAAACTGCGTATTGGCTGGGGAGATATTGTTATATCGGCAACGTATGATAATGCCCCGAAATTGTCTCCTTAATAGCATTACGTTACTTTCTATTTGTATATCTTGTTACATTGCCTTTAAAAAAGGTAAGTTGGCATTTTAACTCCAGAATGTATTCCAATATAGCAATTTCAAAATTTAAACCATGTTATTAAACATTAACAGGAATAATATTATCCAATTTCGCTGCCTACAATTAATAAAACGCGAAAACATCTCCGCAAAATCATCGAAAACATGACGTCCAATCGAATCCAATCTGTTATTAAATTTCGTTCATAAATTATCTATTAACAATTAATTTCGGCTCCATTGGTTCATAAATCAGCCATCGAACGTTTCAATTTCAACGCACAACTAAATCAAATACATTTAAACCCGAGGGAATGCAAGGCTTAATCAATACATTAACCACTGTATGAACTGTGATTATGAAACAAATGTCCAGTACTTATCAATGCTTATATGCGGTCGACGTGGAAACTGGATCTAAGCGATTTAGACATAAAACCTATCAAGAGTAATTATATGCACAGTAATTTTTGGCCGCCACATACTAAGGCCAATTTTGAGGTTATTAGTTTACTATATATGTGTCATGTATATTACCGAAAGAGATCATCTTCAATCGGCAAGCAAACATTAAAAATGTAAGACGGAAATAACTCTTATAGTTCGGAGAGGAATCTTGAAGTGAGCAGTGCTTCTTTTGTTTGAATAGTTAAGCGCCGGATTTAGGTGGGATTTCTTTGAAGGTTTCCAGAAGAAGAATGTCTCGTTAAATGATTCTTATAATGGTGTGAAGTGAATGAAGAATTAACTTGCTTGTACGAATGAACTTTCGAGATCAAAACTCAAGTTTTTGGGAAACAATATCTTACACTACACACATTACACACGACTTTTCTTAAATATTTATTTGTCCATGTCTGAAGTGTATAAATCAAAACTCAAGTTTTTGCTTATCAATATCTTACATGACACACATTACAAATAACTTTTCCTAAATATTTATTTGTCGATGTCTGAAGTGTAACACACTAATTTATCAAGGACTAGCTGATCCGCGCGGCTTCGCTCCCGTAGCAACTAACCTATTAAATATAGAGAGCCTATTCATTACAACCAAACAAACAAAGTTTTCCTCTTTATAATATTAGTGTAGATTAAATTTCAACCAACAAAAAATCACACACAACAAACTAATATAACCGTAGTTCTAATTAACCATTGTATCAAAACAACTTCATATTCAGCACGAAGCACAATATCGTCAAAACATTTATCAAAATATTTACTGAAAACTGGAAGCAGCGAGAGGGCAGGACGTCGGCAACATAATATATCGTGCTGGTCCTTATTACATTAGTTTTTCGAGCGTGAAAGCCAATGGAGCTCGACCTCGTTTGGGGCAAGGGTTGTGTGCGATACTCCACTTTCTACATTTGATATTGTTCTCTAAATTTTTATGGGCTCGCAAAGTGACTGTGACTTATTTTATGGAGCAACTTTGTAGGTGGATTTCGTGTTATATAAAATGGAATAATACGGTTGGAATAGTGGCATAGTTTTTCGATGGTAAACTATGTTCAAAAGCATGTCATACTAATTTATTTTGAACTTGAACATAATCAATTTGAGGAGAGACTCTGTTGTAAATGTAATGTGATTTTTATTTTAGTTTTGTTTTTTTTATTCAATTAATTTATTTAAATAACCGCAAGAAATCACGCATTATTGCATTAAAATGTTCTGAGAAAATAAATAAAATTGGCACCCGTGCATTTGTATTTGCATTCGCTATAAATCATATATCGATTGGATTAAAAAAAAATCACACACCAATTTATTCATTAGGTCACGTTCTTTCAATGTAATTTTAAAGTTTTTGAAATATATTTTATATTTACGAAATAATCACGTGGACACACTTAACGTTTACACCCTGCATGAGTATTTTCCAATCCTATACAAAATATCGTTTTAATACACCACGTATACAACCTCCATTTTTAAGACTGTCAACAGACATTGTAACTGGCGACAGATCACATCGTCTCCGTTGCACTTATAAGAGACTTACAAGAGGCCATTGTTATCCGAGGCTCTCATATCGAGTTGTATTTGTGCACCCACTGTTCCTGCGTGCCACGAAATATTCCGTATTATGTCCCGTGACCGTTCACGTTGTACAAACATTTTTGACGACCAGATTGGTGCAGTGAATATAGCAATGGTCTATTGCTCCGGGGGGTGTGGGTTCGATCCACACGAGTAGGAAGTTATGATGTGATGAACATTGTAATTTTCTACTGTCTGGGTGTTTATTTATTTTTATTATATAGGTATGTATTAACAAAAAAAAATACATTTAAGTATGCCTATCAGTTATCTAGCTTTCATAATACAAGCTTTGCTTAGTTTGGGATAAGATGGCATGTTTTAAATGTCCAGGAATATTTATATGTTTCAAAAACAAATAATGAACATGTATGTTACGATGTTAGTGACGACGTTTGACTTGACTTAGCAACATTTTTCGAGCAGAACATAAGCTATCCTCACACTTTAAAAGTTATTTTAAAGTGGTGTTTTATTAAAAAGAACAACAACACAATTCTGAAATCATAATATCCAGCACCTTTTATAGCACTATGAAAATAAACTTCGATTCAAAACTGTCAACATTACAATTGGCGACAGATCATATCGTCTCCATTGTACTTACGAGAGACTTACAAGAGAGCATTGTTACCAGCGTTTCTCATATCGAGTTGTATTCCTGCGAGCCTCCAAATATCCCGTCTTATATCCTGTGGCCGGCGGCGTAGTCGAAAGGCAAAGAATGTCGCAGTAAGTTTGCGTGAATCCATTCAAAGATAAAGAATACGAATGTATTTTTCAGCGACAGCGGTTGGCTCGACGTAGCTTAACATCTACTTATAATATGAAATCTAAAACACATAATGATATGATTTGTTTGTGGTGACCAAAAAATCACGGTGCATATCGTTTACATTGTATATGACCATCTAAAGAGAACTTTATCTGTTATATCTATTACCTTAAGTTATGTAGACTAAAATATTTAATTTTATGATGTTTCGAAAGATGGTGAGCTTAAAATCTATAATCATAAGCCTGTACAAATTATGTCTTTGGAAAAGCAGACCTGAAGAGAAAATAATAATTAAACCTTCTTCTTACTTACTTCGAAATATCCGTCTTATATCTTATCGTTGGTGGTGTGGTATAAACGTCACTACAATATATTGTTTAATACATAAACTTTAGAAAGATGGTAAACGATAAGTATCATATGCATATCGTATAAATTGAGTATAATCTTGGGACCAGACGAATGTATACAAACTTTAACATACGTTTTATTTCGCTATCCTCTCGAAATATGCCGTCCTATGTCCCGTGGTCGGTTTGAGTGAATCCATTGAAAAGTAAAGAATAAGAAAAAATTTCTGTAGGCGAGTGCTTTCATTTATATGAAATCTGAGACACGTGTAGCTAAAGTGTACGCGTGTCTTGGATTACATGCATATAGCATGTAATCCAAGACACGCGTATATTTTATTAGTAAGTAATTTCCTGCGTGGCTTTTGCGTTGGCGTTATTAAATACATTGGAAAAACCTCGATACGCATTTTTATATTTGTAATGCCTATATAAATGTCGCTATTTGTGTCATTTCTTAAAAATGAATATTAATGCTTCCATTCATTAATAGAATTTTAATTTATTCCTATACTTAGGGTAAAATAATAGTCCCTCTTAGAATTAAGGTCATTTAATTTTAAAAAAGATAGCACATCTACCACCTATGTACTGTATGTTTGACACGCACACAGACACAGACGTGTGTTTTAGGCGATATTACCCGAGATATCATGTCATTGAACGCTCGAGCGCGCTTCGTATGAAGTTTGACTTCTGTATCAATATAATTTGTGGTATACACACAGTATATGTATTCACACAGTCCCCGTACGTATGCAAATCCGCCAAACATCTGCACCAATGATACGGCCATACGGGCCATCCATCCGCATCGCAACGATAATGCATTCTCAGATGGAGCCGGTCACGAGGCGATAGAACACGATTTCAATATGTATAATATGTGAATCGCGAGCAATTGCTAGCCGTATCTGCATACTACGTGTTCCGGCAGACCGACCAGTTATACACGACCTCTGGGTTCATGTACTCGCCTTTTATACGTGGGTCTTGTAATTTAGCCGCAGTAACTTATAATACTAGTTAGGATTATAGTCGAATATGAAATGGATTGAATGCGATTTATCAATGAGCTGTTTTAGCATATGAATATCAATGAAAATACTAAAGTGCTCAAATTATTTGAATAACGTTGATTCAAATCTATGTATTTTTATTTGCATTATTTTAGGAGACTTTTGTTCTATCTAATAAATATGAGATTTAAGATAACTGTTATATAACAGGTGTCGTGTTATTTAGTAATCAGTGTTATCTAGTGTCTATACCATGGTATACAATTCCCATTCGTATGCAAATCCGCCAAACATCTGCACCAATGATACGGCCATACGGGCCATCCATCCGCATCGCAACGATAATGCATTCTCAGATGGAGCCGGTCACGAGGCGATAGAACACGATTTCAATATGTATAATATGTGGATCGCGAGCAATTGCTAGCCGTATCTGCATACTACGTGTTCCGGCAAACCGACCAGTTATACACGACCCCTGGGTTCGCGCAATCGCCTTCTATAGATTGGTCTTTGTAATTTAGCCATAGTAACTTATAACACTAGTTAGAATAATAGTCGTTGGACGTGAAACTGTCTACATGGAACGGATTGAATGCGATTTATCAATGAACTGTGTTAACGTATGAATATCAATAATGATATAATGTTCGATTTGTATGAATAAAATTTATTCAAATCGGTATTTGATATTTTCTTTCAATAAATATAGTTATTATTTGGGTTATTGTAGAAACATTTATTATATCTGAAGCTCTATATTTTTTATTGTAATAACCTAGACATATAATATAATCGTAACAATTCCGAATTTGTACATAGAATATTTTACGAAAATCTTAATACAGGATAATCAAATCAATATTTTAATCAGTTTGTCTGTCGGCTTGCCTGTCTGCTATCTTTGCACGGTATCTATAGAATTTGAATGAGTGGTTTCCGTGGAAAAAAGGTAAAAAAAGTACTTAAAAGTTTACATGGTTTTTGACTCTACTTTAGACTATGTGATTCAAACAAGAAAACATTTATATCATTAGATATAGTGTAACGCATATCTACAATAAAAATTTTATTTCATCAACATTGTACCAGTAAAACAAAAGTTTTAGCCTTACCAATTGTTTCAGCAATTACTCTACTCAAGACATTATATATTATTGTATATGATGTACGTTTATGTAAAACGATTTTGTAGTCTACGCGAGCGAATACTACAAAACCGCGGGAAAAAGCTAGTAGTACCTAATATGCTAAATTGTATCCCACAGTACGTAATATATAATAAGAAATTATATTTTTGGCTTTGTAGGAGTTCGTCTTTTTTTAAGTATAATAGACATATAAGGAAAAGCAATTGATTTCTCATAGAATAGCGGGAATATTATGAAGACGGTAATATTTTATGTGATAACAAAGCACTTGGATACATTATATCTACTGTAACAACTAACAAATAAGTCGTTACGGAATCTTTCCATTTTGAAATCATTGTACGAGCTTTATTACTTTGTGAAATGACTTCATCCTTGTAACAAGTATATTAAGTTAAAATGGGACTTACATATAGTAACTAGATCTCTTTTTTCATCTTGTTAGACACGTATAATGCATGCTAATATATCTGTAAGATTTTCCTGTCTACTAACAATCATTTACAGATTGAAATTGATTATTTACAAAAATAATCTTGGGTTTGGGTCATTTTCAATTTATATGAAAATAGATAGACAAATCTCATAGCAAATGTAAAAACAACAAAACAAGGCATAGATAGAATATTGAAAATAAATTTTAAATATTAGTTTAGGATTTCAATATGAAAAAGAACATGTAGCATTAAGCATTGATAATATACTTGATATTATCAATACTATTTTTAAAGACACATAACACCAAATGTTACGCGTTGTAAAACATACTATTGTAGTATGTCTGAAACCTAGTATTATGTAACTGCAATAATTAACAGTAGCTTAGCGAATTAGTATGTTCGCTGCGAGCCGGGTACTCTCATGTTCATTGTACAAGTTTTAGTACCTTGTGAATAATACCTTCTTAGCTTTTACCCGCAGCTAAGCCGGTATGATTTTATTTTGCACTAAAAAATATAAATAAAGAAATATTCTCAGACATTTCACACTACGCTATCTAGTCCCAAAGTAAGCAAAGCTTCTATTATGGAAACTGGATAACAGATATACATAGTTAAGCATACTATTTTGTAAATACAGACATACTATAGATAAACGAACATGCAGACAGTAGGAAATTACAATGTTCATTGTAATTTCATCACATACCTAATAATTTTATACCAACGGGGACAGAACCCACACCCTCCGGCGCGATATACTATCACATCCATTATCCACGCACACCCATAAACATAGTAAAATATTAGTTTATCAAATGAGTATCTATAATAGTACAGATTCTCTATAGTTCTCTCATGCAGTTCAATAAGGTTAATAATATTTGTTTCTATTTGAATTCCATTCGGTTGTTTCAAGATAAACACATTTAAACAAAATAATTTCATTAATCATTAGAGAAACCGTAAGTTTTTCCGAAATTAACGTCACACCTATTCCTAATTAATCATTGTAATCCAGCAAGCTTCTTTAATAATACCATTGATTTAATGTCATTGTTACATTTTGAGCAAATATATCGCATTTGATACAGCACAATGCAGTTGTAAATATCTTTCCGCTACATTTTGTCCATCGGTCCATTTCTCATCCATCATATGTAATGGTTATCGTAGCTTATTGTCATATTTCCACATTATCCTTCAGACCATTATCCAGTAAAATATAGTAACTATACATTCTGTGTGTGTGTGTGTGTTATGTAATGACTGAGATGCATAAAATAATAATAATATTTCTTTGCCGAGTTCAGACTTGTACGTACAATAATAATTTTATAATGGTTTAACTGTCAGAAAATAATGCGTTGCTCAAAAACGAAATTGTCATAGTTGTTTAGCGCTATCGAATAGATAAATTAGTGTTAAAATGACTCAAAAACCGGGCAATAGATATTTAATACGAATTCAAATTCAATGCTTTGAAAGCCTAAGTCATTTAAGTTGTTTGAATGAGTAGTATTAAAAATTATTACATTTTACATGTTAGCCAAGGCCAAACAACCCAACAGGATCATAATTATTAAAACGATTAAAGTTTTCATATTCAATTACGATAAAAGCTCCAAGTTTTTGTCACAGCACGTGACATTTCACTCCAAACATTTTTCCATACTTTTTTAAATCTAACTACCTAACAACATTTTAAATTATCATTTCATTATCACTGGTATTATAATAAGAGCATCCAGTAGGAGTCACGCACAAGCCACATAATCCGTCATGTTTACCGAGCACAGACGACGCGACTACGCCGTAGCGTATTCCGGCTACACCGTAGCGTTTCGTAGCGGATTTACACCCCAGCAGTTTCGCTCGCTACGAAGCGGTGATAAATGATCTCATGCGATTGTGTAATGCTTTATTAAGAAGTCGTAATATACTGTTACGTCTAAGGTGAAATCATTTTGTAAATACGCAATTTACATAACATCTGTTTGTGCTTAAAGTCGTTAAAATACATATTTATTATTTAATCATACTTGACAAAAAGCAAGCATATTTTTGTAGCCGAAATATCAACCTAAGATAATGTAGCTAAATGCTATAAATACATATATCATAGCAAAAACTATTTTGTACGATGAATAACAAAAACTTTTTAATTAAATAAATCTTTGGGCAGTCATAAATCATATTGTGGATTGGGATTTTAAAGTTAAAAGTTTGTTTTACTTCAGTGAATACCTCGTCGTGATACAAGATCATTAAACTTTTACAAATAACAAAGGGCGTTCATTTAATAACAAATCATATCATACATCATCACCGGAATTGTTAATAATCACGCGATTACTAGCACTACGCTCGAGTCGTCGTAAAGAGCATAATACTATAATACTCACCAAAAGGACTGCATTAGCGGTACAATCCTGTCTCACTGTGTAACTTGACATTCATATAATGTTGAAATAATTCTTTGCTCGAAATTATCTCTTCTGTGCATTTCTATATATCAAGTATTACTATGAAAACGCCGTACTTTGTTCGCATTATCATCATGCAATTGCCACCAACGAGTATAAATGGCCATCAAAGGGCATACTACTACGAAAAGGACTTCATTAACAGTACAATCCAGTCTCACTTTGTGACTTGACGGGTAAATGCTGAAACATGCCTTGCTGCAGTTTACCTGTGGTATTAATTACTATCCAACAGGTACTAATACCAAAAACATGAATAATAGCATGCGATTGCTCGGAGATTATTTTAATCTGGGCAATGTTTGATTTACTTAAATTCAACCTAACATACATTTTATCTATACACTTAGCCCGGCTTTTTCATTGTAAACACAGAATCTTTGATTATTATGGTAACGATAGGAATAACAGCTATTGATGTTTATTAAGGTCTGCATCATTCTTAAACTTTTATTAAAATCAACTTCTTAATTTAGTGAAGGAGACGTACAGTATATTTATAAACATAAGTAATGATTGATCTCCATGCTCATATGAAATATTATTTATATATCGTTCACAACATATCGCAATCGCTCGCGGCTAAATAATTGATTGCAACGAGATAGCCCTGTGTTAAAATTATCAAAGAGCATATTTCGTGCAAAAGGACTGCATTAACGCCATTATACGTGGCTTTGTGACTGTCGCCGGCTGCCGTGCCGAAGCTGCCCCGAGGTAAATATTATCTCCGGTTTCCAATTAATGAGACAATATACGAGTAATTGATGAATCTATTATTGAAATTGAATTTATTATTTTTGCTACAAATATTATTAAATACCGTGAAATATTGATGAGAAATACATTTTATATTTTATCTCATATCTGAGCTGTGTGTACTTTCGGCTACCAATAACATTGTTTATTAATATTCAATGCAATGTTGAGGAAATTGTGAGATAGCTTTTAAAAATATTTGTTTCTCTATATTCACAGATGGCACTCGTTTTATTTGCACGATAAAACACTTCATAATTTAATGAAAAAAAAATTATAACATTGACTCCCATAAAATATCAACTCGATTACAATCTTAAATGCATGCTTAAATGTTAGCATGGTTTATACTCACTCCTCCTTTATTCGGTATTAGAACCGTTGACGAACCACACATAACCCTCATTGGATCATCCATAGATATGAAATCAGAACGTAATAACATTATATAAAGGGGTCCCCAAAACGCAGCCGGGCAATCGGTTATCCGGGCCCGGGTGAAGCGGTCACCATGATATACGACCGGATAAGACAATGTTGCGGAAAGGTGCGCCCCCGCGACCTTTCAATTTCCTTCATCGCTTTGAGAATGTTTTTCCGAATAAAAATGTAGATCGGTGAATGCAGGGGAATAGTTTTTTCGAAATTTATGTACAACTTAGCGAATGAAATCTTACATTCTTTTTAGGGTTAGTATAAAATAGTTTAATTTTTAGGGTTAGTATAAATAAAAAAATATTCTAATTATGTAGATGTTTTGATTTTCTAAAAGCGCCTCGATAGAGGTGGATTTGGTAAATAAACATTTTGACTTTGACTTTGACTTTAAATTTACTTGAACAAGATTAGTTACCGACCGATGAATTTCTAATTGAAAAATACTTACGTCACGTTGAATTCAAGAATAAGCCGTGTCACCATAGATATTACTTCCATACAAATTACATTCTACGTTCTGTTCTGCATATTGTTCGTTCTTAACTTCGTGTTATTTGTGCTATTTTAGGCAAAGTCCTACACATGTAGTGTAATCCTCATACACGTACTTACTCCACGAGCTCCACGAGCGTCCCTCCCCGGTCACAAAGCGAGATATCCACTCATCCCCGGGGAGATATAATCGCTTGTATTAAATTAGCACCGACCCGGGTAATCCCCTCTCCTTGCCAATTGTACCTCTGTATTTTTAGCCTCTGCTTCACCCTCAATAATACAATATGAGAGTGTAATGATATACGTTTGTTTGCACCTGCGTCTTGCTATGTATCGGATTAAAAAGTTGGGAAAATTTGTAGGATGCTATAACAAACGTGTGAGAAATATTATTACTGAGGCAGGGGTAAGTTTCATTTATGAGAAACGATTGACGAACGGAGATTATGTTATTTTTATGTATTATGATTATACAATAATGGTTTTACGATGTATATTTGTACAGATTTAATTGTGCCATTCTTGAGGTATTTGAAAGCTCGTTTTTTTAACATCTCAAACGTGGTCAGCATTCCAAATGAATAAGCACATTTCTGCTTGAACTTGAGCTTCTCATGTTGTTGCTTGAATAGAGACCCGCATTTGACATGTATTATGTAATTCAATAAATTCAAGTAATCTGAAAAAACGATTTTCAGTAACAATAAAACACTTAAAAATAAATTCAAATAATCATCTTACGAAGAGCTTCGATCATAAACAACCTCAACACTGAACCAAACCGACAGATAACCGCGTCTATATCTCAAATGAACACCCCGTTAACTCCATTATATGCAGTAAAAATATCCTACTGCTTCGGCCACAGAGCAATCTCACCGGCACCTGGTCCGAAATTAGAAAACTTTAATCCCGCGTCATCTCGTAGCCATCATCTTCTGCGCTGAAAACGCGAGCGAAAAGAAGATATTTCACGAAATATTCGCGATCTTATTAAGGATCAACCCGGTAAGCTTTTAGCGATCTTGATAAAATTTATTGCAACTTCTTGATCAAAATATATCTTCTTTTTTATATTTCGACAGACCCCTTTCAGTTTTATTTAGACTCCGATCATAAGCAAAATATTCATTACAAACTTCAAGCACATTGGCAATTAGGATAAATTTCGTAGCACACTGTCTGACTACGATCACATCCAACATTTTCACTACAGAAACGATTACAAAGCTTTTCACTAGTATCAAAACTATACGTAGTTATTGAAATGTACACGCATAGACAATAGGTATTCAACATTAATGTTCAAAATTGTCGAAAGGATCATTTCTACAACGTTCATTGTTCCTTCAATACTGTCACTATCTTGCCTTATGTCGATATCATGTAGGCGGTAGGGATAGCGCAATTGAGATATACCCTGCAGGATAATCGACTATTGATTTTAGATTTGAGTTGAGACGGCTATTCAGTCATTCGCTGAATGCCGTAAGTCGCAACTTCGCCTTGTTAATGAGCATTGAAGGGTTACTAATTGAATAGTTACTGATATAGACATCTACATATGTATTATCCATTGTAACTGTTGACAAAAGGTCTTGTTTTAGTTCAATATTGCCACTATCTAGTCATAATATTATGTCCATAGGATATATTATGCCGCAAGGACGGTGCAATTGAGACACGTTTTTTAGAGCAATCGACTATTGATTCTAGATTTGAGTTGAGACGGCTATTCAATCATCGGCTTAATGCTAACTTCGCTCTGTTAACGATCATTGAACTGTCATTAATTGAATAGTTACTGAAACAGCTCATTCTTTTAGTCCAATATTGTCACTATAACGTCATATGTCGATAGCATGTGGACGTAGGGACGGCGCAATTACAAGTCTCTGTAGAGTAATCGACTATTGATTTTAGATTTGAGTTGAGACGGCTATTCAGTCATCGGCTCAATGCCGTAACTTCGCCTTGTTAATGAGTACTGAAGGGTTAATGTATGGGCATTGTCAATGCGGATCTCTACTTTACCCCGCTATCCATCTTAGTTACGTAAACAATGTAAATCCAAGGGGATTTATTTTTAGTTGCAATTATAAACAAAAACACATATCTATTCTGTGAAATATATGCTCAATTATAAAATGGAAAAGTTTTTTGTTTTACGTTGTTTGGAATAAATATTGTACAGGTATACATGTATTCATTTTTTCTATTATAATGTGGAATGTGTAGACTATTCTCAAAATATCTCACATTATAGATAGTTTCATCTCGAAAAGCAAAAGATTAAAGGAATTAAGTTATTTATACTCTCATATATAATCTACCAAAATAGGAATAGAATGATTCAAATAGGAGAAAAACTTTTCTATAACATACGAAAGATATTTTCATAGAATGAGGCGTAATCTATAAAAGAAAACCGTTTTCTTAAAGGATTAACCCTCAGCTGGAATATATTCATAGAAACCCAAATCGCGTGTCTATGAATATAAATCAAAAATTGATATCTTTCCGAACTTGTTGAAATAAAGTGCGATTTTGCGTTTATACGTTTTTATTTCAATAAAGAGACGTAAAATGAGTATGAAAATTCATCGAGACCAAAAAATATACAAGCAAGAAAATAAATTTTCACGTCTATTATTTATTTCTTTACACAATGTAGAAATTTAATATCAAAATATGACAATTTCTGAACTTAAAATAGCCCTTACGCTCCGCTACTTCAATTTACATCTTTACGTTAAAAATATCTAAAAATACTTAGATTATTATTAGATACAGAAACCCTTGTCCGAATATATAAAAAAAACTTTATCATTTCTTATTTTCAGAGCGAGATATTAAAAAATATTTTTGTAGAGCATTCTAATTTTGTAATTCCCTTTTAGTTCTTATTTGTTAGAATTAATGTATGTTGTATCATCATATACTTTAGAAAATTGTATGATAATATACTTTTGTAAAGTGGGCACAATAGGAATATCCGTCAATCGTCAGTAAAATTACACACGTCGTCAGGCAACGGCGTCCAGGGCGCACGGTACACGCCCTTAAAGGGCGCAATTACACGGGTAATTACAAGCGTCATGTCCCCTCAATTAGTCAATTAGTAGGCGCTACCCGTCAACTTCGTCAGCCTTTGTACCCACATACCTATGTATCATATTACTGTGACATGAATCAATACGTAAAAGACAAGGTGTTTGTCCATATTATACACCTAAGCATTGTAGTACGAAAGAATTTTAATTTAATTTAATTTTAATTTTTTAATTTTATTAAGGTATACCAACAGCACAAAATTATACACAATGATATTATACAAAAGAGAGAGAAGTAATGTACAGATTTGTGTACCAATTATAGGTATACACAACATTTGCAATGTGTTATAATATTTGTTTTACAGTAAAATTAAACATTTTTTTAGTAAATTAAGAGAATAAAATTAAAATTAAAGTTAAAGAATTAAGTATATTTAATAATAATGTATGAACTGCTAAAATATACGTTTATCTTAAATCCTGGACTTCACATACAATATACATAGTGTAATAAAGTTTAAATAAGTAAATAAATCCTTTGTAGATGAAGTGAATCGCTAAATAATAATGTGTTTTGACCCGTTTGGCGCAGTGGTTCAGCAATGGTCTATCGCGCCGGGTTGTGTGGGTTCGATCCCCACGAGCAGAAAAATTATGATGTGATGAACATTGTAATTTTCTACTGTCTGGGTGTTCATTTATCTATAGTATGTATGTATTTACAAAAAAAAGCATGTTTAAGTATGTCTATCAGTTATCTAGTTTCCATAGTATAAGCTTTGTTTAGTTTGGGACTAGGTGGCGTTGTGTTAAATGTCCAGAAACATTTATTATTTACTTATGTATGTATCTCTGCAGATACATCAGAATACGAAGTAATAAATCAACCGTTGAATGATAAAATAATGTAATTTAAAATCGAATACATCATTACAGTGACAACGTGATTTAATCTTCATTAAAAACTCAAACCTTTCAATACTTTACAGCGATCTCTGTCATGAAATGTATGCTGCTATGACACGATGATAAAAAATAAATAAACCGTTTTTCGTATAAACTTTATTAAGTTTTTAATTCCCAATTTTTAGCTCGAATATTACATAAATCAAAATAAATAAAGGCAATGAGATAGTTTTTTTTTAATATTATGATTATATAACAATTTTATTGTAGTTCCTAAAGATAGTTCAGTCTATTAGGACACTCGAAAATATGTAATAATGTTTTTATAAAATATGAATCAAAGCTTCAGAGAATTTCAATTTGCAAATTTTTTCTTCCGTAGCTGTATAAACGCTAATTAACTTTTAATATGGAGACTATACTAAAAATTACATGGATAATACTATGCCGTATGCCGTTGTTATAAGACTTATAGAATGCGTGACTTTATCGAATGAAACGTTTAAAGAATTTGAAACATTACAGAGGGCCCGCGACCCTCAGCGTTATTATTTGCTTCCACATTCCTCACATTTAATAAACTCCACTGGAATTTCAATCCCATACTACGAACGAGTTGTCTATCAGGCTCTATCAAGCATCGTCGTATGAACTAAAATACATACAAAAGAGCATTTATTGAGTAATAAATTAATTAATCAATAAGCTACGGTATTGTAAAGTTGGCACTTGATACATGCATTGTTTGAATTGTTAAATAAATAATTAAGAGCTTATATGTTAAGTATAATAACGTCCAGTTAATTAATATCCGTCGGCAATTTTGCATTTTTATTTGTATTGGTATATAAACATTTTAATTATACATGTAATACGTAATCTTTAACGATTTACTGTTTAAAAACAAATGTTACTGTAACACTTCATTAAAAATATGTTATGTTTATTGAAATATGTCCAAAAAAATCAAGTCATTATACATATAAAAGAACAACAAACGTTTCAAGTGTATAATAACAACTTAGATTACCAATGCTTTACAGCGCACTATGAAATCTCAGCTACCTCCATATCGTTCGCTTTTACATTAAAATACTTCACAAAAGATAACGTCAATATTCAAACAAGGAATGATGGCCACAAACTTTTCAATGGCACAATAACAACTTACATTAGCGAGGCACCAGAGGGGGCTATAAGTACTAATAGTACCTCAATATCATACGCTTTAATATATTGAAATACTTCTCAAAAAATACGTCATTATACAAACAGGGAGTGATCACAGTCGCAAACTTTTCAATGGCATAATAACAACTTACATTACCGAGGCACCAGAGGGAGCCATGAGTGCTGAACATGCTTCCATATCAGACGCTTTTGTATATTGAAAGCTATTAAAGTTATTGACATGGGATTCCAACTTTCCCCCTCGCAAGCTCGGGCTAATTGCAAGAAACATCGTTAACTTGACGCGGCCACGCCGGATAGTGGAATGTATGCAAATTTTATTATACGTACATGTTGGAGAGGTACCACGTTTCATACAAATCAAATCAAACTTGAACATTCATTTTCTAGGTAGGAGTTTGGAGTCTTTCAAATGCGCTTTACAATCATGAATTCATAGCGATACACTGCGACTTTACGTCACTTTTGAAATAAAATTTCTTTCTCTTAAATTTCCTTCAGTTAGCGTATTGCGGTACATCGATTTTATGTATAATATTTAGTAAACATTACATTAACATTGGTACAAGACCTTGGTAATATTAATTTCAATCATACTACACTAATACTGCAGAACATAAAAATCGCATGCGGAAAGATAATAACAATAAATTAATTTTCGACATTTCTGTTCATATTTTTACAACCGTGTTTCGTTACATTCACCAGTAAATTTATGTTTGCTGTATTTTTTTATTTCACCAATCACGTAATTATTAGAGGCTTTCACATAAAACTAAAATCCCGAAATTAGCTTGTGAATTGAATAGTATTTTTTAAAAGTTGTAACCCTAAGAAGTTTTCTCTGTATATCGTATTATTATTAACAATTTCTCGTAGCTAAAGCCGATGATATGATTGCCACAATCCGTAGTACGCAATAGCGAAGCGAGGTCTCAGAGTCGAGATGGCCGGGCGGTTGTATGTTTGTATGTAAGTATGAAAAACTTTGTCCGAGGATAACTTGAGTATTGTTTATTCAATCTTAATAAAACTTCATAGGCGAATAAGTTAGACAAAACAAAATGTACGCAAATAGTAATAATAAAGAAAAATCTTGAGTACAAAAATTTACGAAATCGGTGGGGGGTTTCATATGAATATAGCTGAGTGTGGTATCAAATAAATGGTTTTGATTTATACATTACAACATTTTTAAAAAAAGTCCGTGCAATAAAGAAAATAAGTAAAAATAAATAATTGAAAAAACTCAAAATAGAAGCATTATAGTAATACCATTTGTTTTCCATCATTTGACATCCCTACTGAGCCCTTTAACATCACTACAACACACTAACCGATCACCTCGCACTTCTCAAAGTCGCATTATCCGTAATTGAATACACAGGGATAAAGTTATAAGAGGTGCACTCATAAATCTCACTCGTGACGTCCCTCGATATCCCAGGGCTGTCACTCTTCAGAAATGAATTAGTGAACCGTATTATCCTCATAAGGGTTGAGGAAAGTTGAAAGATTATAATGATTTATTGCTTGAAAGTGTAGGATATAATTTAGTAGGCGAGATAGTACAAGTTCAACTCAGAGACTAATTGAATCACTCATAAAAAATCAGTGTTAAAGTGCTTAAAGTTAGCGCTTTTCGTAGGATGAGCAAGTGAACCGGAGATTAATGAATGTTTTCATCTAGGCCTTCAAACATTAACTCCCTTTCGTATTTACGGTCATATATTTTAAAAACAATAGAGTACAGGTAATTTTAAAAATTATTAATAGTTTTATTCCTTCGAGTCTTTTCTGTTCGTTAATTTCGTGTATATTTTGATAGGACATTTATGCCAACATGAAAATTTTAATGATTTAAAACGCATTACCGGCGTTTAAAGTTAGCGTGTTTTGTTTAAATTTAGATGATCCTTAAAAGCAATCAAAATATTATAAATGCCACTTGAAGTTTTGAAATAGCTCTACTCTACGACATACAATCTATAGCAAACATAACCCCCATCGCGACGGGAAAGTAAACGCCGAAGCGATCAATACAAATCTATAACAATGTATTAGGGCGCCCCGAAAGCGTTCCTACACTAATGGACCGAGTCAATTACTTAAGACCGGGGGAAACTCGATCATAAAATCCCGGTATATCGATCAAAGTTCGCCCGTGACCGGCGCTGGCCCGGCCGATCCGGGTGAAATATAGTTTTTCCATTTTCTGAACGTTCGACGGCGCTCAATAGATTGATTTATTATTACCCTGAGAGTGGACGACGAACGGTTAGAGATTTCACGTTGCCTCCTTCGGTGACAGCTTAGCAGAGTGTGTTAGTGAATTGGAGAACAGCTTTATAAATTTTGAGGTAAAATATCGTTACGATTTTTTTAATGTCAGAGTTAGGTATTTTGCCTTTTAAGCGACTACCGCAACCAACCAACCAATCAACCAATGAACACGAAAATCAGATGCTTTATCAGTCTTAAGACAGAAAGGGGATGAAGGTCTTTTGTGAGCTCGCAACGGTGAAATTACCAACCGCCCCAGCAGAAGACTGGCGTGAAGTAGTATTGCAGTGTGTTTCGTAGGGCGAGCGAAGCCTGGAGCTGTATTCCTATCCCTTTCCTCTCCCATCTTATTCTACTCCTCTCCCAATTTCCAATCATTAATCCTCTCCTTATTCCATAACAAATAAACATGAAATGAAATGAAATGAAGTGAAATGAAAACTCTTTACCGTGTAAAGACATAAAAATTAATTTCAGTTAAAATAAAAAAAATACATACATATATCCACACAAACTTTCGCATTAATTACAATATTAGTAGGAAGTAAAATAAGCAGGTACTGCGTATTTAACCGCTCGTTCTTTCACGTTGTTTCGTAAACCGAGCCTTCGCAAAAAACCTACGAGACGCTCTCCGACTCTGAGCCAACCTCTTAATCTTCTACAAATAGCCGAGCTATTAGCGGATTCCACAAGCCGGTACGTTATTAAGTCTTTTCTTTTAAAACTGAACCGAAAAACGAAGCTATATTGAATTTACACAAATTCAAGATGGTGTACATAAACTGCTTATAATTGGCGCACTCATTATATTAACGATCTTGTAAAGGACATGGTATTTGTTAATCTAAAACTACGTTAATTGTGAGTTATCTAGTTTACACTAGATTCAGAGAGCTTATTACCTGGAAACGCGTAGCTTCAACGATTACATAATGCACCGTTCTTCCTCGGTGCATTTCTAACACCCTGATTACTACTGCGTAGTTAAACGCTCTATTCCTTCACGTTGTTTCGTAAGCCGAGCTGCCGCAAAAAAGCTACGGAACACTCCCGACTCTGAGCCAACCTCTTAATCTTCTACAAATAGCCCGAGCTATTAGCGGAGCCCACAAGCCGGTACGTTATTTAGTGATTTCTTTTAGAACTGTAAAGCTAATTACGAAGTTGCAGTGTCTTTTAGAAATACATATAAGGAAAGAAAATACAATCTAAGTTACTTTTTAGATATTTATGAAGTTGTAAACAGCGTCTTAGCCGCTCCTGGAATGCTGTCCACGATAGCGGAGGTAGGTTTGAAAAAAGGCGTTTTTGATTGATAATATACTAGTAACTTTTTATTTTACAAGGCGTTGTTATGTCTCAGCGATAAAGCCCTACAAATTAAAAAAAAAAGATATTTCTGAAGTCAATTTTTATTGTTCACGAAAGAATTATAGTGCACTAAATGACAGCTGAAAGTATTTGTTCTGAAATCAAGTAACGCGAACCCGATATATCAACTACAATTATATTGCAGATAATTCAAATGCAATTTTTAGGCATTCTTATATATTATGACGTTTTGAGGTAAACGCGACGTATCTTAGTCGCAAGAAATACGTCCGTGACATTTCCCCTTTCTTCTGGAAACAATTTAAAGTGAGTTTAGAAAATAAAACGGGACCGAATCTCGTATTCGCAGTGCTACACGTGACAGATGACGTCGCGCGCAGACGTGACGGTTACAAACGTCACGCGGCGCAGAGCGTGAAGCGTTTACCTCATTTGCTATTAAAATAAGTACCTTTCCATATAATATTTAGCCAGTAAAAATAATAAGGAGTAATATTAATATGAGTTCGATGATCGTTTGGTGTACTAGAGAATGTCATACCCGTAATGCTTGATTTGATGTATTTACATCAAATCAATCAAGACCATTTGTTCTCATACAGAAATGGAATACTTTTACGCGATGCAAGAATTAGCGTATTTTTTACATCAAATCAATCAAGACCATTTGGTTTCATACAGAAATGGAATACTTTTACGCGATGCAAGAAATATATTTTTTTAATGAGAAACTATCACAATCATTAAACTCATAACTAAATTTCGTATTCGTTATTACACGTGACAGCTACATAAGGTCACGATAGCTAATCGTAGAGGGCTTTGCTTCGTAACTAGCTGGTAATACTGCTTGCTTATGTCAACTATTATAAACAATATGCAGCACTCTCTATATTTTGGCAGGATAAGTTTCAAACTACATTTTTTTACGTAAAATTCTGCACGCGTAACGTCTCAGGTTGTTGCACGTCGTTAGGAAAATTATATTTATATTAAAGACCCACTGCAATTATAAAACGCCTGATCACTAAATCTCGCATACACTACAATAATAAACATGACACGTGACGGATGGCAATGTGCGTCGACGTGACGGTTACAAACGTGACACGGGTTCGCATTCGCGGCGCGCAACGGTTAATACACGTTGCAAGCAATGCAGTTTATTATTAAGGGCCTACCTTAATAACCAAGCTGGTTGCAAACGAACCTCGCAGCAATATTCATATAAAAAATTGCGAAAACGTGACAGTTCAATTGTCCCGCTGTGAAAAGGTTTGTAGTCTAATGCCCGGTTTCTGAGTGTTTTAGTTAAACTATCAATGGTTTTTTATCAATTTTTTGACAAAAATTTACAGTTATGCGTTGCTCACATATGCAATTGTCACAGTTAACGGACGTAACCGCTATCGAATAGATAAACTAGCGTTAAAGTGAATCAGAACCGAGCATAAATGTTATATATTTTTCTTTTTAATAAACTTTGCTCAGACAACAAATTATTAATTTTGAGCCGGTTTTATTGCCATAAAACCAAAAGCTCCAAATTATTAAAAAGACAATATCATTAACGTTTCGTGCCGGCAATCCTTTGTTCGTTGTAAGGAAACAATCCTCTGTATTATCAAAGCCCGTAGGCACATAATTACGCATCGTAAATACAATAAAGGAATATTTCGCAAACAATGATCCCCGAACGTGGAACATGCAATTAGGCGTCCACATAATCGCCTCGAGAGGGCCTAAATAAGACGCCAACAATTCCCCCAATCAGCAAATATTTTCCTCCGATTCCGCGGAAATCGCTCCACTACCTGCCACTCCGATCAAAGAAACGGAATCAATCGAGAAAGAAAAAACCGCCCCGATAATATAATAGAATTGAATTATTGCAACGCGGGACTTCAAGAGGGAAGGACTCGGAATAAAAGAATCGGTAATTCGATTGTGCTCGCTAACAATCGATTCGCCGGCGATGTTTGTGAGTCGGTGGCGTAATGTAATAATGAAAATTGTTATGTTTCGATATCGCAACAGGTTTCGAGAAGTCGAAATGTATGCGATCCCTTTCCCGGGGCGGGCATCGCGATGATTCTGCAGTTTTTACGCGCTGAGATTCCATTTGAGGTTTTTAACATTCGCGTCGGATGAAATTTATTCATCCAATTATTGAATTTTTAACAAATTTACAAGTCGTTACTGTCGTTAATAAGTGCCAACAATATCGACGCTGCAGTTTTATTTTACGATACAACTTTAACGTTAACATTGTATAATATTTTTGCTGGTGATATTAAGGGGTAAGAATTGTTTTATATATTTTTTATTTACTGCATAATGTATAATATTTCTGTCTATATGTATATTACACAAGGTAATCTAACGACCCTAACTTTCTGATCATATAATTCAGGATCATACAAGTCAAAATCTTTCATTCTATATTTTTAAAGGGGTTTTTATCCTGTTGGATGTCAACCCCATCGTAACTTATAAAGTAATATAAACCTAATATAATAATTATTTACATTTTGAAGATGATCACTGACTGAGGGACCTTTTACCAAACTACATTTTTTTTTCTCTAATTCTCTTAAAAACTTAAATAAGTTAGACCCAAATTCATAACATTTAGTTTAAATTTTCTAATCAGTGATTCTCTTTTAGTTTTATTCTTTTCACAACTATCAAGGTTTTGTTTTAATATAGACATAAAATTATATTTAACCCTTCTCTTACAGTCTTTGAACAAAATACAACGACGAATTCATTCTTAAACAAGAACAACTCAAGTCCTTGACTCTCCAACGTTTGCCATCCATTATAAATTGATAAATTCATTAAAGTATCGAAATTGTAAATTGGATTAACAAAAACAAAAGGTCTCAAAGGAGTAGAGTTTACGCCGAGCCCTTCGCAGTTCGTAGATTGTATTAAGGGCCGTTTAAAATTTAGTCGCGTTTCGTCAAATCATTTTCTTAGCGCTTATAAATTCTAGATTATGAATATTGAATCGTTTAGAACAGCGATGGGCAACGTTTTAATGTAAACAGCGAAATTAAACATTTCATGGCGGGCGACATCTATTTTGTGACATTACAGATGTATAAAAATAATATTAATATTTATAAAACATACTCATTTATTAATTTTATAATGTTATCATTTTATATACTAGTGAGTTACTTAACAACAACTATTTCTCGATAGCATAGATATAATTTATGTGTTGAATTTCTTGTTTAAATTAACAATGACGATTGACGCAGTGGCTGTGGCAATGGTCTATTGCCCCGAAAGGTGTGGGTTCGATCCCCAGTGTTAATCACATCATAATTTTCTACAGTGGTATTTATGTACCTATAGTAGTATAGGCGGGCGTCACGTTGCCGACCTTTGGTGTAGAAGGATATTTAAATTCGTGTTCGCCTGACTGAATTACTGCTGTCAAATCTTTGCACAAAATAACTAATTGCGTTGCATAGATTATAGTATGTAAGTATGTATTTAATTGAAATAACATCCTCTTTTCCTTCACTCTTAAAAATTAATCCAATTGGCCGAAATTACGTGAAGACTAGAGGAAAAATAGATAGATAGCTTTGATTATTCTTTGACGCTTTACTTCACGTCTATTACTATTAATGCATATATAATACACTATTAAAGTAATACACACGACGACACACCGCGCCGCCTCGATTTAAAGTAACTATAAGCAATCATATAGCGCCCTACGTCTTCAGTAACGCTTTTCGGTAACCTAGGTAGATACCTATAGGTATAGGCATTATACTTTATACTTAGTATTATGACTTCTTGATAGAATTGCACATTACTTTTATATGAAAATAATACATTTTCTACTTTCGATTAATATATTTAAGTAAATTAAAAATATGTTTTTCTTCAAAAGTACGTAACGACTAACGTAACGTAGGTAGGGCGGTCACATTCTTTATACGAAAAAGACAATATTATACATTTATATGGACACATACATGTATCTACAGTCAGTACGAAATACAACATGAAACGCACTTACCCCGCTCAACGTTTTGATATTGTGCAAAGCGTCCTGCGCCTTCAACGCCGCCTTTCGCGTGAAAAACGTCACAAAACAGCATCCTGCAACAGAAGCCAACACTTACATATACAGCGTACGCACACACATGTATACATGATACAGACATTGTTGGTAGGTATATACAGATACATTTAGTAATATATAAGGCATTTTTAGTTCTCGAAAGAATTATTTTACTGAAATGAACAAAAAATAGCAATATTACATTTAGACCTTACGGCTTTATCAGTATTATATTGATCTAAAAATATTTGTTCACTGTTTCGTGCGTATAAAATATTATAATTAAAAGGCCTTATATAAAAAAGACACAATAAACAGCAACGTTTGAAACACAGCAAATTTTTTTCAGACTAGCACGTTCTGGTTTAATTAATTCTTTGACCGTAACGAGTTTCTCATTACAGGAATAAAGTTTTACAGAAATGTATTTGAAACTCAATTTATAGCCTGAACCATTAAAAAATCTTCGGCGATCTACGATCAAAAACTAAACATACCAACGATTACACTCCAATGTAATTTACCAATCCATTACATAAAAGATGGATTTAAAACAGTTTCATAGCGTTATTAAATCCTTCTACAAAAATTCACTACGAGCAATACTACGGCAACACCAGACGTTACGTTTAAGATAATTGTTTGCAAGGTACCTGCGGCCCTTCAGCACGTAATTACATCATTCAAGGGCTAAATTATGCTTTAAACAAGAAACGCAAAAAGCTTCACGATTTAATTGTACATTGGCAAGCTATGAGGGGCTTTATGTAATGTTTAATTCGTTCACAATGGCATAAATTTTTCATTTCTCTCTATTTCTTATAGAAATAAACACGATTACCAACGTTGTTAATTCAAATGAAAATAACACAAAAATTAATTAAGTAATTTTAGTGTGAATTTTTCTTCACGGTTTTAAAGTACCAAATAATAATATCGCCCAATAAAGGATGCATATTCGTTCATAAAATTGACCATATCGCCAATCAAACTATAAAACAAAATTTTGATACTATTAAGTGATAGTTTTCATTAAAAGTATCGTACAATTCTTCCTACTTATATAACTGAACTATCATAAAAAAATAAAATTTAATAGACATTTATCGTACAACAGTTGCATAGGGAACAAACCAACTATCATTACAAAGAGAAACGACAACACACAGCTACTTGCATTTCCCGCGAGACAACAGACGTGTTTACAAAACAATAACATTACATAAAACACGAAACATTCGCGGCATTCATATGTTTTTGCTATCTACGAACATTTACACGTAATATGTTTTTACTGCACTCTTTTACATGATATATAGGTACTCCTGAAGTCTGAAATACAACATGGACAAACAAAATATTACAATTTAAATTATTCGCACTATTTTCTTTGATTTGTTAGAATGTAATTATAAGCAATTAATTAACATTATTTATTTTATAATTATTAACTGTTTCACGCGGTTGTTTTAAAGTTTTGATTATATAAATTATATATTAGTATCTCTTATCTGTATATATGTACTTTGTGACATGTCAGCAGAGCATATTTTTAAATAAACGGCATAAGTCCCCCATTTTGGCACTTGATCACCACTGGACTCGTATACAGTCAAACTTATTAGAGGATCCTAAGTCTTTTTGGAACTTTATTAAGAAAACAAGAGGGGGCACAAAATCAAAATGTATAACCAACAAACATGGTGAAGTGATGACTTCTGACCAATGTGTAAATGAGTGTGCTGAATACTTTAAGTCGGTTTATTTAACAGAGACACCCAAATTGGATCCTTACCACCTTTGCACAGAGACGATGATTCTCTGGCCCACTCCGCAAATGAGAAAGCCGAACTTCTGGGCACTCTCTTTGCGAGGAACTCGACTCTTGATGACGGGGGGAACGCACCGCCTACTATCCCGCGGTGTGCGCATACCATGC
>LQNK01000681.1:146385-163938 GCA_001586405.1 Phoebis sennae | reverse complement strand
GTCGGTTTATTTAACAGAGACACCCAAATTGGATATAAATGCGGCAGTAGCGGAAGCAGGTTGTGAAAATGGAGCAGCTAGTGTTCACGTGGGAACACTACAATTAAATGCTGTACATTGTGCACTACGACAACTTAAACCGAAAAAGTCGGCAAGGCCCGACGGTATTCCGCCGTACTTACTAAAGGACTGTAGAGGAGTGCTAGTAGAGCCACTACTCCATATATTTAACTTATGCCTAAAATCTGCAATTTTTCCAAATTGTTGGAAAATGCGTCGTGTCGTGCCGGTCCCTAAGGGGGGGTGCAATGATACGGTAGATGGGTATAGACCTGTTGCAATCCTGGCCTCACCTGCAAAGGTTTTGGAGTCGGTCATTCAAAAGTGCATTTACACACAAGTACGATCTCAGCTGACGGACGCTCAGCACGGGTTTCGTCCTGGACGAAGTACCTCAAGCAACCTCCTGAGCTATATAACTGATATTGTTCCAGTGGTTGATGATGGTGGGCAGGTCGATGCGGCCTATTTTGATTTTAAGAAAGCTTTCGATATGGTCCAAAATGACGTGCTGTTAAAAAAGCTGGCAGGGTTTGGTTTTACTCCGCATTTACTGAGTTTTATGGCAAGTTACATGGCGGATAGACAGCAGTACGTAGAATTCTCTGGACATATGTCGAAATCGTATTTTACGAGATCGGGGGTAGTTCAGGGCGCTAATTTGGGGACCCTCGAGTTCATCTTGATGGTGAATGACCTCCCAAGGGTCATCCAACATGTAAAATGCTTGCTCTTCGCTGATGATCTCAAATTGTCCCTGTCTGTAAAAAGTGCGGATGATTGCGAGAAGTTGCAGTGTGACATAGATAGGGTTTTTGCTTGGAGTAAGCGTAATTTGTTGCAGTTTAATACCTCCAAGTGTGTGACTATTACGTTTTCTAGAGTTCGAAACCCAATTATCTTCAAATACCAGGGAGACGGGACACCAATGGTTAGGGTAATGGAGGTTAAAGACTTGGGGGTTAATTTGAGCTCCGATTAGACCTTTCATAATCATATTACATTTTGTTTGTAAAAAGGCTTACAGAAATTTAGGTTTTATATTGCGTATGGCTCGGGATTTCACAAATATCAAGGCTATTATATCTCTATATAATACTTTAGTGAGGAATCAATTGGAATACAACGCGGTTGTTTGGGCTCCACATGAAATTAAATACTATTTAATGCTGGAGCGCATTCAAAACAGGTTTGCCCGATATCTCTATTTAAGGTTATATGGAGTCTATCCTTTTTATCCGCTAATGTATCCCAAATTGTTTGTTTTGGATATAATGAGCTGAGAGTCAGACGGGACCTCGCCTTAGCCTCCTACATATTCAGGATTATTAGAGGCAGAGTGCTTAATGCGGATATTCTGGGTAAAGTGGACATTTACGTCCCCGATAGATACGTGTGGCGTCGACGCCGGCCAAAGTTGTTGGTGGTGCCGCACGCGCGCACCAACTTATTACGAGACGTGCCGCTGACGCGTACACTACGCACTTTAAATCATGTAGCTTTAGAAGCCGATCTATTTTGTTGCACTCAGGTTGAATTCACGGTTACATCATTTTTTATATATGTTATGCATAGATTAGTCTTTCTCTTTCATTAACATTAAAATCATTTATCGAATTAGGACATCCTGTAATGATAAATGCTATAATATGTGATAAATAAATAAATAAATTTTCATCGAAACTTTTTACAAACTTAGGCCTACAACCAAACGGTGAAACGCTTCGTGAAATTAAACAAAAGATCTCGTATTTGTGTGAAGACTTACAAAAGGATCCCTCACAAAGGCCCTCGACAAAGCAACAAAAACGTCAACATGTAACGTACGGAGGCATTGTCGGCTGAAACAATATCAGGCGAGCTTTAAAAGAACATCTTAAATTGTACTGAACTTCCTCAATACAAAAAAGGCACCGTATATTACACTTTAGACTTCATTATACACCGAGCATTTAGAGATAATCTGCAGATGATGAGAAATGTAATATCATGTAATATATGAGAGTTTGCAATTATGTGTTTATCGTCGTTCTTTGATACTCCGCTCAATTAAGGAGCAACGAAGACATACTTCTATAGACATCTATATTTAAACCCTTCAAAGATCAAAGTCAAATACTCCCGTAATTATTGTAAAATCAAAAGAACGAATCCCCTTGGAATATATCAGCAAAAGAAAATCTTACGAATATTATAATCATCATTAAGAACGAAGAATAGGGACAAATTACAATTATGCTGGTCTAATACACTCAAATGAAAACGAAATCATTCGTACGGAATTCGAGCTTCGCCGCTTCAACGAATTCCCAAATTTTCGTCGACAAAAAACTTAATTGACAGTCTGTTATATAATTTTTTATTCTTGTTCGTTTCTCGCCTTATTACGATCGAATTTATTTCATTATTAATCGAGTTTTTCTTTTGGTTTTTTGTTAAACCGCAATAATTATTCGCATAACTTTACGACAATTCGGTCTACGAATCTAGATAACATTTTTCTTTCATTATTTTAGGTTATGAATCATACATGGTATATCAATATTTTATAAAAGTCATTATGATTGTTAATGAGTACGTAATGAATGTTTATTCATTACTCTTATTATTGCTGATTACATAATCATTTTATTTATTCAAATAACACTTTTGATATAAGAAACATAGCTACGTTTCACTTATGTTCGAAAAAAATAAATAATGTTTGTTTCACTTACGTTTACATACTTTTATAATTTAACTTTCTATAACAGAGTTCTATATAAAGAATAATTACTTCTAAAAGTGTAATTATTCACAATAATATCATGTTTTATGAAATAATACAACGCACCTTATACTGGCGACTCCTTTTAGGGACATTTCATTTATCAACAGCGACTTAACCTCCAAAACGGCAATCGTACCTATATTTAACTCATCAAAGCACTCATTATTGTCACGTGAAACACAGAATGTAATAGCTACAGTGCCACTCTCACTCAATACACTCACTCGCACGAGTGTTACAAGAATTTCAATTTAGACGACTTCAAAGAAACGGGCTCGTTTTTAATCACGTAGGCTTTTGAAGTGGCTAATAATTGCAGGTTCGTATTCGGCACGAGTGTGTTCAGAGGTGCCTGTGATACCTTAATTAGACTTTGGATGTTAATAAGGTCGTATACGTATTATGTAGGGGGAGGTGATTTTTGAACGGGTCGGGTTATAATGTTTCAGGTATTTGTTAACGCGTATCGAGAAATGTATTAGGTATAATAATGTTATAATTGTGAATGTTATCCTGTAGGATTAAGTTGTTTTAAAATAGTAAATCAGTCGTATTATGCGGAGTATGGTATTTTTAAATGTTCCGTTTATAACTTTTCTTTCTTCTTATTGCGTATCGCTTGAATGTCATGATGTAAGCGGACTTGCGCTTACTATTGAAGTTAATTAAGTAAAAATAGTGATTAAGTGGATTATACATTTGTTTGAAGCACATTTATTGTCGTATTTCGATATGAAACAAAACAGATCCATCAGAGTTTAAAATATAAATCTACATGCCAAAAAGTTTAAATGAAATAAAATCCTTTCCAAAAAGGGCAATCCTAGTTTTATGTAAAGAAATGCCGCTATATTTGCACACATACAAATGCTCGCTCAGTGAAATTGCTTGCACACATTCAATATAAAGAATTTATATTTTAATAGTTCAAGAGGTTTATATCTAACTGCGGTTTTGCGTGGTAGTGTTTTATCGGTCATCTTAATTGACTTTTGAAAACCTTACTTTTGGTTTTATATTTCCTTGCGAATTTTTTATATTATCAAGCAATTTTACTCGCAATGAATCTTTCTACATATATGATTTATTTTTGACTGAGTCTATCATTTTTAAAATTTAATTGGTTTATAAAGGAACTATCCAAGTTTAGTTTAAATTTAGACACGTTGATTAATTTTCTTGAGACATCGAATTTAGATTATTTTTCTTACATTACAACACTATTTCGCTTCGAATATTACACCTTGAAAACACGCCATGTTCCATTGTTCATAACACAACATGAATATTCCGCATCTCTCCTACACTCCTACGTAGAACGTTCTCGAATTCTCTCGAGGATTCTAGAAGGTTCCCGATTCAGTTCTATCCCTTCTAGAACGTTCTAGAACGCGTCTAGTACCAACCTTTACTCGCGCCGGTGATCTTGTCCCGCAGCACGTTGATCTGGTGCACGCGCCCAAACTCCTCGAACATCAGCCGGAGGTCGTTCTCGTCCATACTGCGCGGTACCTGCCCGACGAACATCTGGAAGCCGCAAATAATGCCAATTTATAGTATGTTTTTTTAAAGAACGGATTATTATTGAAAATAAAGATAGGTACGTATTCTCAACTAGAAACTTATTTTTTCTTAAAATAAATTTGTAACAAATAAACAATTCTAAATATATAAATTAAACGTAGCACTAATAACATTTATACATATTTTTTATAGTGAAGTATTCGAACCTGAGAGGTCTCGATTTCGATTTGTATAGTTACTTTAGGGTCTGCTCGATGTAGCATGTATGTGCTACAACTGTACAAATACGTAATACCTCGGTTACATCCGACGGTTGTGCTTGTAAGGTTAAAACCATAAGTCAAAACCTATTAATGTGTATGGCCTTATACTTCATACTCATAGTTAGGGAGGCGGTTTTGTAAAAACAAAACGGTCATCTATAGAACAAAAATTGTCACAGTGAAACAGCGAAAAACGAAACTCTAATAAATCAACTATTCAACTAACCCACTCAACGTACTCGCTGACACAACTTAAGCACCGCGAGAGATATCATTATTTCCAACCCCGTATCGGAATCCGATCGTCCACAGTTAACTTTATTGAGTCAAAAGTTTTATGGCTAAATACAACAAGTATACTGTAATGAATGGAGAAAGTGAATATATACTAACTCAAAGGTCTCTAACTCTGACGCTTACGTCAAAAGATTATTTGTATATTAAACATGACATTAATGAAAAAAAAATAACTAAGTAATGTTTAAAACTGCGGTGCCCGATATGGACATGCATTCTAAGATACAGTTTTTAACTATTCGGAATGAAGGTGCTCAACACAACAAGAAATGTGTGAATTTTTATGTGATACATATGTAGTTTATAAATAATAACATATTATTTGATAAATAATTAATTTTCATTAATTTATCTAGTAATAGAATATTAATGTAGAAAATAAATTAATTTAACCTTAAATTACACAAGATTCAAACAATGACATCAAACAACAAATCAGAAAAACGTCTCAATAACTCAAATTATCCTTCAAAATTAAAATGTACCCAAACTCGCTGACACAACTTTTGCGTATCGGAAACCGATCGGCGAACGTTAACTTTATTGAATCTAAAGTTGCAAGGTGAGCTGGGAATTCGAAAATTTACTGATATATTGGAGTAATTAAGGGGGCAGGGGGCGGAGGGCGAGGTACTATGACCCAGACTTTTATTACGACATTGGTCGTTGCAAACTCACACTAAACTAGGTGAGATT
This sequence comes from Phoebis sennae, assembly GCA_001586405.1. NCBI lineage: Eukaryota > Metazoa > Arthropoda > Insecta > Lepidoptera > Pieridae > Phoebis > Phoebis sennae. Next base: position 158,328 of record LQNK01000681.1, on the reverse strand, counting down.
TTTTTGATAACAAAACAGCATGAAGCATTATCGTAAGTGATTCGTTACTAAACAGCTGAATTTCGTTTTATATCGGTTCAGTTTATAAAAAGTTGTTAACAGATATGTTATAAGATATTGATTAATTTGTGTTTAATTCAATGCCAGTTGGAAAATATTTTAATGCATTGTTTCATATTTAAGATTTTAGTTTTAAGGTATACATATATATATATAGGAGGAGAAGAGGCTTCTGAGTATTTTAGTTTAACTGTCACCGGTTATGGATTCATTAAAGTTACAATATACAAATATCATACGAAATTTGACAATCATTATACGTTCCTCAATAACGCAATTGTTTTAGTTACCGGACGTTTAGCGCTATTCAATTAGTAAAACAGAGTTAAAGTGGCTCAGAAATCGAAAATTAGTATACCTAATATTCCGTAAATCCTTCAAGTTTAAAGGATGCGAGGATTTAAAGAAATTTAATTTATTTTAGGTACGTATCAATTGAATCAAGAGCAGTTATCAGCTAATGTAGCAATAAATACAGCAGTAAAACTACTTCACTAATCAACTCAAGATTTTCCTCCGTAATCTTCCGTTTTTCCCCAAACAAAAAGAGCTTTGTAAGGACAAAGCTCTTTTTGTACGGGTTCAGAAGGCTGAACCCGTAACAAAGTAAGTTTAGTTCAGGACTTTTTCACGAAAGAATTATAATAATGCACTACTATCCATCAATGAGCTTTTTAATGTATTTGAATTACTGGAGATACATCTTTTATTTCAATGCAAACGCTACATGTTAATAATACAATATACGTTGACGATAATGACTGACATTTACCTACTATCATTCGAATTAATATCTAAAAATATTGCCCACTACCTGTATCGCAATCATCCGCAAAACATTCAAAAAATACCGTCCACATTGACGCAAGAGAACGAGCAAACATCGATAAAAAATGATAAAGCCGAAAATAGAACTATCACACGATAATCCAGGCTAACATAGAACATCGCAGCTTATGTAGGACATGGCAATCTCATTTATCCAGGAATAAGCAGCAATGGAATGCGATATTCTTTTCAGGTTCAGCAATCGCTTCAACATAAAGTGACGAAGGCATTATTCGGATATATCGAGAGACGCGACTCGCATTCTCACAGGTGATAAGGTATCACGCAATGTAGGTCACCTGAAATATACCGCGTCGCTTCTCGCGGCCGATAACAGGCTTTGCACAGATTAAACACCCATTCGCATTAGCGGATGAATTATATGTTATGTCGTCATTTGTGTACATCTATTATCGCTTTTATTCAAAAAGAGATAAAACTATAATAAATCAGGTAGAATTTTATTGTATTTTGCTTATTTGAAATCATAGAACATATTTTAATTATGAAATGGAGAGAAATGCCCACGCTGATTATATTGTAAGTTATGATATTATAGTAATATTTTTAAACTAGCTTTCCGCCCGCGGCTTCGCACGCGTGGGCTACTAATTTCTGTATTTTGTAGAGACATACAACAAAAGTCTAAAAAAATTACGGTCGCAGGACCGCTGATATATGCGCATGTCTATAGTTTTTTCTATATAATTTTCTATGGAAATACGTTTGACCAAAATCTCACAGTAAGCGTCTCTTTAGAAATACAGAAAATCGAAGCCCACGCGAGCGAAGTCGCGGGCAGAGAGTTACTTATTTTTTGAAAGTTTTCGAGGATTCGTTGAGTGTTTTAACGTCTTAATCTATACGTTAAGAGTATAAAAAGGCATGTCCGCAACTCAACCAAAATCTCGCATTGTCACGTGGTATGACATTTTCACGACTTTAGAAGCTTATATCTCAAAAAATACTTATTTTAGCAAATAACGTATTTAGAAACCTCTATTTCATTTTTAAAAACCTATCTAACGACACCTCATTTAATTATGTATTTGGGAATTTATTTTTTTACCCTCCATTTACATGTAGGGAAAGGCATCCCTAAAATATTTTTTTCAAATAAAATGTAGCCTATAAGTTGCACCTAATATTGGTCTATCAGCATGTGAAATTTTATAAAAATCTGCCCAGTGGTTTTTACGTGATTGACGCACATACAAACAGATAAACAGATAAACAGACAAACGGACAAACAGAAAAAAAAATTTAACCATGGTTTTGGTATCTATAGAACATTCATTGATTGATATTAGTAATTTTAAGTTAGGTACATAAATTAAGTGACTCATGATATTAACAGCATCAGAAGCGAAACAATGTTATAAATTTTAATTTAATATGATAAACAACTTCTTCTGTATCCTCCTAATATTATAAATGCCAAAGTTTGTATGTATGTTTCTTTGTTACTTTTTCACGCAAAAACTCCTAAACCGATTGTGATGAAACTCGGTATTCATATAGAATCTTATCCCGAAACAGCCAAAGGATCAGTGATTGGATACGCGGGGAACCGCGTATATATCAGAGTCATGAGTGAGAAAATGAAGCCTTTCGAAGTATCTTCTTCGATAGTTTTGCTAACGACAGAGAGAGTTACTTTCGCGTATGAATAAATCATAATATTGTATTAATATGTATCGCCTGTATGCCTACGGGGACTGCAGAATAATGCGGCAATATTATCAGATACTAGCTATGCGACGCGTCTTCGCTTCCGTAGCATAATGTCATATGGCCTTTAATAACCGTCCTCGTAAGAGGAAAGATTTGTTTGTTTGAGTGTATTGAATAGGCTCCGAAACTACAAGATCGATTTGAACGAAATTTTGTACAGGGATTCTTTGAAAGTCCAGGAATGACGTAGGAGTTTTTATTCTGAAAATATATGATAATAATACTTTTTCCAATCGGACCAGTAAATCCTGAATTAGCGCGCTTAAATATAAATGAGAAATCTTTAAAACATATTAAAGAATTAATAGCTCAACTAAATAACTGAAAGCATTATTTGAATTACAGATAAAAGCTAAAATTGTTGTTTAAAGACATTTAAAGTTTGAAATAAGAAAACACAACTGTCGCTGAATATTTAATTTAACATTTTAGTTCAGACAATGACGTGACAAGAAGAAGTATTTTGGTAAAAGTCTGCGTAATTAAATAAAATACATACGAAATAAAACGATTTCAAACAAATATCATTAAAAGTTTATTCAACTTGTGTAATTGAAATTAAACAAATTCCAAACAAATAAATATATATTCTAGAATAAGATTTCTGTGACTTGTAAATCCCTTCATCCTTTTTTCGTCGATATTAAATTTTGATACCGTCTCGTCGCCGAGGTTTTTAAATACAAAATTTTCTGACATAAAAATGTACAATTATAATATACCTTTTTCACACTATTTATTATGCATTGCGTATATAAGTCTACACGCATAAAAAACAGTTATAATATAAGTAGATAACGTGACGCGAAGGATCGATGTAAACATTACTACTAGAATTTAGAGCTTTTTCACCATTGGCTTCAAAAAAAATGAAAAGCAAAGAGTTTCGGTTACTACACAAAGCCTGAAACACAAATACCAAAAGCGTTGGTATAATTCTGCCCGCACCGTTAATCACAACGCATTATTTGAGATTACGCGGTTGTTCTTCAATCAGAGGTTACGGCTTAGGCACTGGTTATTTCATACCACAGCCGTGCGGACACTCGGCGACAAACTTAAAAAGAAATATACAAAACGTCCTACAGGAAGTTTCCTCAACGATACAAACCGCTAAACTCAAACGGCAAATCCTCAAGTGTAAATAAATCCGGGCCGGTGTTCGGTGATCCGGTGGAGTGTTGCTCGCGCCGTAAATCTCGACGCATTACTTGAGATTACGCGGTTGTGTTTGGGGTTGCGGATTTACGCGAATCTCCCATGTATATACCTACTTCGATTCATGTATCCTCACACTTGAATAAGCTTCGTTGGATTTGGCTAAGACGCGGTGTTACCGCGAAACGGGCGGTGTTAATATCAGTACGTTAACATGTCATTTCATGCCAGTTACAATCGATTTTAGTCAAAAAATATTAGGTGATTATAATTACACGTTTTATGATGAGTGGAAAATATATGTTTGATATAAAAAACATGGCATATTATTACTGAGAACGACTTTACTTTGAACATCTGTTATTTTCATGAAAAACTTTTGTATTAAAGGCAAGATATAGAAAAGTTTCAGGTGCTATTACTAAGGTTATTCCTGTCAAGAGCCACAGACGAAAAATATACTAGTGATTACTCCCAACAAATACCAAATACTATTGTATTGTCGTACTATCAAGTATTACTATTTTTTTGTTTCCATTGTTTATATGGTTCGGCACTAGATGGCGCCACGACAAAAGTTCAAGAACATTTATTTCTTTGCAAGTAACTAATACGGCTATGTAAAATAAGTGTTAAACACAAACAATGTTTATATGTTTGGTTGTTTGAGTGTCAATCACGTCTCAACTACTGGACGGATTTTGATGAAATTCTAAACACAGACAAAATATGGTGATTGGGTACTCTTTATCCAACTTTAACGCAAGGCGGGTATAATCTAGTAGATTATAATTATAAATACAATTACCTTAATATAATCTGGATCGGGCATCTCGGATTTCTCCTCATTGTTGTTGTTGTTGATGCTCGTGCAGTTGTTGTTGTTTATGCTCATATTCATCCCACTGTAACAACAAAATTATATTTTATCATTGACAGTCTATATTTTTTCTTTTTTTTATTAAAGCATTAAAACATTATTATTATTATGTATAATGAAAACTTTTCTTAAATAGTTCAACTTATTTTAAATTTTAAATATAACATTCTTTCAGGCAAAAAATACAAAGCGAAAATATTAATTTCAAAGTATCAAAATATTTAATAATACTATTCTAAAAATATCGATTGATAGCAAAAAAAATATAAACAGCGGAAATATTTCCATATTATGTAGGCGTTGAATAAGCATTAACAATTAGTTACATTAACAAATTACAAGAATAACATTTTAATTAACAAATAAATTAAATATCCATTCTACTATTTTGTACATCAACAAAGTTTAGTTGTTCGCAACAGTTTATTAGAACAAGTTATTTAATAACAATATAATTTAAGAAAATCCAAAAAACATGGAGAATCGTGAGTTATGTCTATTTAGGGTAAGGTTTGATGTGTTATATTTTTAATATTCAGTAATTTTTTCGCCCAATGGTTCAGGCATTCTTAATGGAAATGCATTTCAAAAACTATAGAATTAAAGTCTTTTCCACACTATTTCCACACATCTTTATCTAATTAACAACCGGTTACGAAAAATCATCATTAGGTAGTCCAGGATTGGGATTTCGGGAAATCTCCACAATTTTTTTGTCTTGAAGATAATTTCAACGTAGTTATAATATCTTTTTGTATTTGAGACTTTAACAAATTCGTTCCAGCTACCACAAACTAGGCGATAGCTACTTTTTAATATCAGAATGAGATAACAAACACCATCAAACATTCAAAACCACTATAAACCTGAATGATACTACGAGTACATCATACAAATTGAATATCACATATCCTAAGATGTACATGTAATAAAAATAACAAAAAAAAATTCAAAGTTCTTTTTTTGAACATATTAATTCGTCTTCAATTATCTTTGCTCGCACAATTTAAGAAGTATACGTGTTATATTGCTAGACGAAAGACCGTTCTTAAATAGGCAAAATCAAAATACAACCAGAGATCGCCATAACACAAACATAAACCTAACCTATCACATAACCGCATAAAAAAACAATACAGCAATATACCTCATTGTTCTAGAATAGTTTCTGCACCACAGTCCATACTCGGCGTACGTGTTTGCGTCGCCCTTATCACTGATAACAGCGTACATCGCTCGATTACACCGCGTTATCAGTACACACGATCAACACGGCGAGTGGCGACCCGGGCCGACACTTTAAACCAATTCGAATGGTTGTGAAATATTTACGACTTTTTCTTTCTACCCTCGAATTCAAAAAAAGAATCGATTCAAAATCCATTGCATAATTCGAATGTTTATTTTTTTTAATTGTGTTTACACATTGCATTTTACAAATGGCCTTTAATATTTTACGTTCTTTTTTAAAGAATTACTTTATGAAATATTTTAATACTTTTTTGATTGAGTTTTTATATTTAGGTTGTTATATTTACATTGCATCATGAGATGGACTTTATGTAATATGTGATCTTCTCAACATAATTTTAACATTAAATTACCAATAACATTTTGGTCAAATATACATTCCTAAAATTAAACCACATGTATAATATTTATATTCTTTAAGGAACCATTATATAAATCAAAGGTTATTTTTTGTTTTTTTTTTACACACAGAACATTACATTTTTCTTTAGATGTTCTATGGTTTTACATTTCCTAAAAAATTATACCAAGAATGGCAACGAATAAGTATAATATTTTTACCTTGCTTTTCAAAGACTGAAATCATCAACTCAGGCTGTTGGTTCTAACTTTTAACTCGGCGAGCTAATATTTTCATTACAACGGTAATTAGGTAACTTGTATATTGAAATGTTAGGAAAATTGTTTCTTGATAAATTACTTGGTTGAAAATTTGATTAGTATCTATTTTCGTCACATAAATTTTCTTAATCGTATTTTAGATCAAAATTATAATTATTATTCATAGATTTTTCCTTTAAAAATCTTTAATAAATTTAACTTACAAATTTGTTTAATCTCATACATCAAGTTACAATTATTTCTCACATTTTGGTCCAGACATGAAACTAACGACATATCTATTTAAGGTTCCACTAAATTGTAACTAGAACCATAAATCCAGCTGATACGATGATAACAATATTATGGACCCCTGGAGGGTCAATCTGTTGTTTAACAATATCATAAATAGTTAATTACACCAACTATTCGTTATCAAGCATACTGAAATGTGGTTTTATATAGGATCATTTCGAGTTAGCCTTCAATATAGGACAGAATTTGTTTAAAAATGAATTATAAATAATTTCTTTTGTATTTTTTAGGTTACGTTCATAGCTGACAATTCATTAATTCAATTTAATCATGTATTGGCTCCTTCTACATCATCATCATCATCATCATCATCACCATCTCATCAGTTTTTTGATCTCATGTATTATCTTTATAAATCAATAAAATAAAATATGCACATAAAAATAATAAAAAGTCTACAAAGTTTCGTTTAAATATTGTGATAATTTTATAGAAAAAAATTCTTGATGTCGCAGCTGTTTTTAAGGATGATGCCGGCTGTCTTGGGGATTATCAGCAGCGGATAAAATGATCGCTTGCTAATCTATTGGCTCTGTACGAATCCATTTTAATTTCAATTATCTGTGTTTTGATTTGATATGAATATTGTAAATGAATGAAGTAATAGACATTGGACCATACGCACATTATAATAATTAACAATCTGATTTTAGTTATAACTTCGCTCAGAAATTAATATAAATACGATAAAGATGTGTAAGTCACGTGACGCTGCATATGAAGCAGGTACATTATCTAATTAATATCTGTTGATAACACGTGTATCATAACTCGGTGTAATACCGTTTGTACCTGATGATATAAATTTATCATTTCCATGATAAAAGTCGACTTTTATGAAGAGGATGCTATAATTCAAATTGTTTTTGAGAGTTTAATTCATTATGTATAATAATATATTATACATATAGTTTGCTTCTCTTACCTATCCTTAATTTTAGGTAACTTTTGGTTACAAATTGAACTATATATAATCTATTCTACTATATATTGATTTACATTTGTTATACTTTTATTCTGATTTTCTAGTTTAAATATCTAACGATGTTTAAATCGTTCATACATAAATTATGTAGATGAATAGCATAAAATATATGGAACCATGCGTTTCCAGATGAAATTACTCCAGAAAAGGGCATAGAATCTTTTTTTTGAGTTATGAAAAAACCAGAAACCTCTGTTAAAAATAAAATCAAAATCCAGGGATTTTAAGGAAATTTGAAGTGAAAAGAAAATGCCTCTTTACATGCACTAGAAGTAGACGAGTATGTATGATGATATGACATATTATATAAAGTCTTTGTATCTCAAAACTGTACATAATAAAAGTACTGTACGTAATACAAGGTCAACATTTTTAAAATAATGTCGATACTTATGAAAATACATACAAATAAAATGGGGCAGGTCATGTTTGCTGCATGTCCGATGAGTTGTGGGCAAAATTACCACCCAGTGGATCCCCTACAAAGCACAACAGCATCGTAGCAGGCCCAAAAGGAGATGGCGGGACGAAATTGACTCGTACCAATAAAACTGGATGACTACAGCTCGAAACAGGGAAGATTGGAAGAGGGGATGGGAAACCTTTGCCCAGCAGTGGGACACTACAAGCTCCAATACAATAAAAAACTTATGAAAACAGAAACTTAGAAGCCAATTCTAATAAATCTGACAATATTCAATGTAGATACCTTATCAAAACAATGGCAGAGTAAACAGCACGTGTGATAGTTCACCCTTACATTTAACCCCCCTCAGACACAATATGATAAAACTCGATACATTTGTGTACGATAAAACTAATCAGGCACATGCGACAGATGAAAGCTACGAATTCGTATATTAGAGGGGTGAATTAATAACGGGGCACGCTCCTAACATTCGTCTGTTGTGTGTATTTCATAAGTTTTGGCAAATATTTCTCATATTAAGGCCTCGTTGGTTCCATATTGTCGGCGATGATTGAAAACCACAAATGCCTGAGACAAAAATTTTGTTCTATAACATTTTTTTGGTATTTTATTTACAAAACAAAAACAATGTCCTATTATTGTATAAGCCATGTTTGTGGCATTACACTTTGGTACGCAGCTTGACTTTTAATACATTTATTGATACTTTGGTAGAAATAACTTTTTATTAGGTTTTTACTCAATGTCAGCGATATTACTGAGATTCGTCTGTGTATTACATAATATATTAGTTAATTGTTTATTGCTTTTGTATGTTATACGACACTCTTGAAAATTTTAACATTCAAAACTGAGCCTTCGTGTGAGTAATTACGATAGAATGTTTCTTAAATTATTTATGATCAATTACCGTACCAGCTAGTTAAAAAGCCATATTTTTTCTGATAAATATTAAACCATAGCACTTCGTAACGGGTGCATATAAAATGGAAAATTTTTCGAATAAAATTCTGTATAGTTACTTTTAAGTGGGGATAATTTAAACAACATAAAAACGTACAACATTTAACATATTTGGCAACATCACATTGGAGCTGTTCCAGACTGCTTCCTTTCAATTATCGTTATGCAAGTGATATAATATTTTTTTAACAATTATACTGCGAATTTTTTTTATTAGGTTTTGTTTAAAAATGAATTATAAGTTTCATTTTTTTATACCCGCGTAGTGTAAAACGATAATATTTTATTTTTCATGTGTAACGTAGTTTGGCAAACGCGTCATTTTTAAATTTTTTTGAAATCTTTTTTTTTCAAAGAATATTATTTTTGAATTTGTAACAACGAGTTCAAATTAATATATACACTTTAATTTATAAGCTGTGGACGAAGCATCCTGATGATGCATCCTGAAAAATGGAGCTAAACATGAGAGGCTCACCTCTCGCTCACTCAATTTTACTTGCCTAGCTATCATCAGAGAGTTATGACCATTGACCATGTTTTAGGTAGGTGTTTGAGGCAAGCTGTAAACTTGACTGATCCCTCTCCTATTATACCTCGACATGGTACTGCAGACCTGGCTCGTAAGTAGCGTTATTCTTTTTGACGTTATATAATAACAATTTCTCAAAGAACACTCCGGTATTTTTTTAAGAACGTGCCTAAACGCGGGTGACGCGCGACTATTTGAAATGAGTGCACAATTCAAAATTGTGCACTTATTTCATGCTGCCGCGTGTTTGACACGTTGATTATGTATCTATAATTTTATATATCAAGGAAAGATCCTATATTCCGTTCAGTTAATTTCGTCTTCAGATTAAAACACAATCTGACGTACACCGCACACACACACAGCCGGCGTCACGACAACATGGCGGTGTGTTTGCGCGGCATATCTTATCTGATATCATGGAGTGCTCATAATGGCCGAGTTCGGACTCGCCGTACATGTGTACAGAGCTGAATCATTTTCGCGGCTTAGCCGTATCGACATAGAATCTGGCGCAGCAGGTTCGAGCATTATTGAATTGTCGTTTTGTTTACCGTCGTGCCTTATTGGGAGTCCTTGAAGGATGACTATGTCTATCTAAACATATATACAATACAATACAATTACTAGCGCACATTTAATATTTATTTTAATTTCAAAATATAGAATTGAATCATGGAAAATACTTATGGTAACTAGACTATCAGTCGCAAAGCCAAATTGAAGCTTTTGAAGGCTAGATCTGATTGCCTACACACATGAAAAATATTTTGAAAAATATTTTTTGTATTAAATACAATTTCACATTAAACTCATAAATTATACAACTCGTTTTTTACTTTACAAAAACCTCGTGAATTACACTAAGTAGTAAATGCGTGCGTCAAAGTAAGTAAAATTTGATTAATCTACCTCATCCAACTTTAGCGCACCCAATGGCAAAGCTAATATTTTAAAGGAAAAGCCCAGATGCCGCGTGATGGAACACTGCAGTAATAGATTATTCGATGCCAATCCATTTACTAAAAATTACTTCTATTTCAAGCAATCAATTCAACGATCCCCGATGCTATATTCACGAGTCACGAAAAGGTCTCCTATAATAGCGCTACTGTGCTCAAATATTTAGATAGCATGTTCTAAAATAGACAACGGCATAGTCCCTATTGTTTATTATAATATAAACTTTTACTGCTCCTTCTCACTTTACGACTTTTGTTGAAAAATCCGTGGCAATATAAAAATGCAAAGGGTTATTATAGTGGATAGGGAATACGACGCTGAAAATGGTATTACGCTTGTGTATTGAAATTTATGATGTGTTTGGTAGTTAATAAAGGTATAAAAGGGCGATATTAGGCTTTTTTATTGGAAATCTAAGAGTCGATCGAGCATTACTTCGTCACAAATTAGGCTGAAGCTTACTGTGGAGAGGTTACTGAACCCGACGAAGATAAGCAAAAAAAAACTTTTTCACTCCTGTGAAGAGTAGGTTTTCAGAGATACACCCTTTTAAATAGTATAAATTGCGTAATGTTAAAATGTTATCTATCCCATGTATCGATAATTATATATCAAACTTAATTGGCACATACATTGTTTTCTTTTATTATACGTATAATTATATAATATTTGCAACTAGAAATGGCAGAAAAACATAAAATCTATTAGCAAAATTGTAAATTCCTTGAAAACGTTGAATATAAGTGGAAAAGTATTATAAAATACCTCGCACCGAACACCAGTGCGATGGCATTGGCATTGCATTTGATCGTGTGTGAGCATGAAATGTCGAGACCATCATAATATTTCCACTAGATATAGGGCTTTCTTGAAATGTGCCAGAACTAAATAATATTGAATACATAAACTTGATATCTATTTTTGTACCAGGCCTTTAAACAGACATATATATATATATATATAGCCATAGTTGTATATCATGCATAAAGTGTATTTATTTGGATATATTTTTCTTTAGTGAGATTATTTAACTGTATATTTGATTGAATTTGTTTTAATAAAACTTAAAATAAATTTAATCTTTTATAATTAGACTTTCTGGGAGTATTTTAAAGTTTACTTTGTGTCTCATGGCTACAATTTATGTTTTTTTAGGTCTAATCACGAAATACTCAGATAAAATTAACGATAATGGATCTAAAATGCAAATCAACGCAAGTAATAATAATTACTACATTATCACA
>LQNK01000681.1:111527-134857 GCA_001586405.1 Phoebis sennae | reverse complement strand
CCCCCCGCCCCCGCGAACCCCTTTCTTAGGTAATTCGAGAGTCTAAGTTTTTTAATAACGCAGGTTAGCGCGACGGATGTTTATTACGTTTTTATTAAAAACTTTATTAAATTTTATAGTCTATGATGCGAGTGGCGGTGTATAGTTAGTAATATTTTTTATAAAGTAACATTGTTAGCTTCAGAGAAGAGCAACAATTATACTATCAGTGTATGTTTAAACATACAATATAATTTGCGTAATTATATTTTAATTTGTGGCACGCCGCAACTTCCACGTCATATAATATTAATGCGTATGAATAATTTAACATGAGCTTCCTAAAATAGTCGGATAATAAGGCATCATTTTGAGGGTTCCGCAGTCAAAGAGCAATCTAGTACTAGTTTCGCCATGCAAATTCTATTATTTATCTGCATATCAATGATGAATCTAGATAGAGTTCATTTATACCTTCTGAATATACTACTCTTTATTTTTATTTGTGAAAGAAACAGCTAAAAAATACATATACCAAAATAAATATCAAACAAAAAATAATGCCAATTAAATGCATTCTACAGCTACAATTATAATACGTTTCAACTTTCTTTTAATAAACTTTTTTTACTTTTGTATTTTTTTTTAATCATTACGTATACAAAAGTAAAATAAAATGAGCTTATTGAACACAATTATTAATGTTTTGCTTATTTAAACCTCATCTCTGACAAAGAATTGTTTTCCTCCTGTATTATAACAATTTAAAACCAGAAAAAAAGTTGTTTGGTCCATTCTATTAGCGTATATCATTAACCCATTTTTTTCACCCCTATCACTCAAGCCACAAAACGCCTACCAAACAACCACACACTCAGAACATTTCCTTCAGAAAGAGTGAAGTCTCCTCGAGGCATCAACCGAGAGGGCACTGAGCAAACAAGTAATTCCGTTATTCGTTCAGTCGACACTTGAACTCAATCAAACGTGGCACATAAAAACAGTGTTCGAGGGAATCCGGCCCCTTGAAAACATCTCCTCGTGCCGCGTTGTTCGCAACTTGTAGGAGAGGCGGTAGGGCTGTGAAAATTATCATGAGATAAATCTTATCTTATAATACCCACTAATTTTCTTGATAGTGCAATTTACACACATTGCCAAATTGAAAAATCTCCTTACTACTCAAACCTTTCTAGCTAAATATTAATTTTAAAATTACACAATCTCACTCAATCTCATTTATTTATTTTAATTTAGGTATGTTTGTATTTAAAATAGTCTCACCATAATCGAGTGATACTTAACTTTTAGAGATGCTAAATCCTTTCGCTCTCTTCGTCAGAATAAAAATTATAATTTCCTTAAAGTTAATACTTATTTCGGTATATTATGTCATATGAGTTTTAAAACTTAATCTTCATTACGTATTATTTTAATTAATCTCAATATCGTTTTGAACATTACCCATTTAACAATGTAAACACTGAGCAGAACGATATGTAAATTTCACCCATATTTCATGAATACCTATTATTTTGTTATTAATCCATCATTATTGTCTGTATAGTTTCCACAGTTTGGGCTTAGCAGCTGATTTGTGCGATTTGAATCTATTCAACTAGATTTAATATCTCTTTATACTAATAATGACCACAATCCAGAGGTAGCATACTAATGTTTCAATCTAGACCAATTTATTATTCAGTGTTTAAATGTTTTGTTTATGAACCTTCATTCAGAAAATTACAAGCAAAGCAAAGCACCTGTGATACCCCCGGTGTTTCAGGTGTTCATGGGCGGCAGTGATCACTTAACATCAGGTGACCCGCTTGCTCTTGCTCTGCCATAAAAAAAAAATATATATATTCATTATTACAAAACACAGACGGCCTTTAAACCGTTTTAACTGACATTTTTGGTGGATTAATTTAATTAAAAAATAGCTTAGGGTTATAATAAATTATGAAAATAATAAGCGAAAAAGTTGCTTAAAATTGTATTTTCAACGACCCATATATCTTATTCATATGATAGGGTTTAATTTATTTAACATCTTTTGTAAAAATCGTACCTATGTTTTGTTTACATTTCAGCACATATAAAAACATAATATGTGTTGGTTAATATCAGTTAGATCACTGCATAAAAAATATATAATACCTATTAAACATCAAATTGACTAATCTAAACTATTATTATCACCAACGCCAGCCCTACAACGCCATCTTTTTTCGCAGGCTCTCAGGACTAAGCACCTCTACGAACCGCTGACGCAGCCCGCGCGGCAAAAACCTGTAATAGTTGGTCGATGATCTCCGCTGCGACGTTATATTTTAATTCTACGGGAGATTTCCGTGTTATTATCACGTTCAAACATTTAGCTCAACGTTGTTTTTCAATAGCAAACTAAATGAGGCAATTCTGCGTCTTTTTGTTGTAATAATTACATAAACAAAATTACATTATATTCTTTCATAATATCTATATACTATTATACTGACGTTTTATCATGCAACTGTTTGATTCATTTTGAGATACAAAAAGGTTACAATAGTGGTGTCGGAAAGAAAATAACAGTTTTTAAACCAAATTCGCGCACAAACAAACAAAACTGCGGCCGGGCAAAATATTACAAAAATATATTCCGTACCAAAATCCAAGTCAAATAGCTGTTACCGAAAGCAATTACGTCGCGGAAGCCAATTGTCAAGTTATCTGGAACTTTTACAATCTCAGTTATCTATGAAACAAAAGAGGTTCTTTATTTCATTACATAAAACAGAGTCGGCACAACGGTCAATGGGCGCAACCGCAAACGTGGCCGGGGCGATTCGCCCGTCCTGCCAACAATCTTATTAAAAGTTGCCCCACGTGGACCGTTTGTTTAACTTTATTCCATCCCTGACCGGCCCGGGAATAGCCGGAACAGTCCAGGAAAGTACGTCGAATCCCGGGGCGAAAGAAATTTAAAAGTGGATCGAGGATTCGCCTTCCTTCGTATACCGCTTGTACGTTACCCAACCGAAATGTACTGAAATCCGGGTCTGATTTAGAATTCGTCCCGTATTAGTTTTATTGGGATTTATGTAATGCTTCTTATTCGCTGTTTTGTAACGATATACACAAACATTTGTTTAAGGTAGTGGGATTTGGTAAATATAGCTTGTACTTTTAATCTATACTAATATTATAAAGAGGAAAGATTTGTTTGTTTCTTTGTAGTGAATAGGCTCCGAAACTACTGGACTGATTCGGATGAAATTTTGTACAGAGATTCTTTAAAGCCCGAGGAAGGACAAGGATAGGGATAAACCCTGAAATCCTACGAGAAGAAGAGAACAGGAGATGTACGCGCGGGAAACCGCGGAGATCAGCTAGTATAAGATATAATCTACAAGGATATTATTTGATAAGGCGTTATGTAAGTGGTTAAAATAGCTACCGTGATTCTAAAAATAATTTTATTGGTAGGATGTTACTTCAACACCTATCATTCAAAATAGAGTTTTTTAAAAATTAAAAAAAATGCAAAAGCTTTTTTTTGGATAAAAACTGAAAATTTAAAAAGTACCTAACCATTACCAATTATATACATTGTACCGTTACCCAAAATTCGTATAATATTCACTCGGTATCCAAAAGGGGTCACCGCCTAGGGCTGTTTCACTGGAAATCGGCGGAGTTTCCATCAAATTTCCATCGGGCGACTTTCTCGCCCAGCCGAAATCAATTTTACGCTTATTTGGCGGACCTTAGCGCGGTGCGCCGAAACTCGAGTTGCACGTGTGAACCAATGGCTAACTTTGTCACGGTGTAAGTGATGTGGAGTGAGCACCAGATTGCAACAGCAATGTTCCGATGAAAATTTTCAGTATCAGTTATAGTTACAGTTACAGTTATAGTTATAGTTTAGCTACTACTACTAGCTTTTGCCCGCGGCTTCGCTCGCGTAGACTACAGAAATACTATATTGCTATAAAAAATAATATGACTTTAATTATAAGTATTCTTTTTATACGTATGTTTATATAATTTTAAAATTCAATCGGAACCTATTAATATATTTTCCAAAAACTTAATAATGTATCAACGAAATACTTCCTTTTATCTATAGGTCAGACAATTTCTATAAAAGTATGTTCAGGTTACTCAAAGATTACTATTACAATAACTCGAATTTCACGTGTGAACCAATTGCTCACGTTGTCACGGTGTAAGTAATGTGGAGTGAGCAACAGATTGCAACAGCAATGTTGCGATGAAAATTTTCGATATCAGTTTTAATTACATAATAACAAACTAGCTGTGCCCCTTTACACCCGCATGTATCTCTCGTTTCCGTGGGATTATCATGATGAAAAGTATCCCATGTCCTTTCTCGGGCTTAAAACAATCTCTGTGCAAAATTTTTGAATTATTTTTCCGAATCGGTTCAGCGGTTAAGGCGTGTTACAGACACGGTTACTTTGGCATTTATTATACAGTAGTAAGGAGTTAGGATAAGGATTGTAGTTATGCAATCAATGAGGGAACCATCAATGACAAAAAAAAAAAAAAATAGTTGTTTTAAATTACTGGGGCTGTGACCACCCGGTGTGTATTATATTATATTATATATGCAAATTGTACCCCATACTGGTATCGAATAAAGATTGTTTTTTGTTAATACAGTTGAAATATGCCGCCCGGGGTGAACTGAACTGATGTTCCCCCTACGATACAATTCTGATCAGAATAAGATTTATTTAGTTCTTCTATTTTTATATAATATAGAAAGAAACAAAGAAAAATATTTATTTGCAATAACCATGCACGTACATATATTTTACAGAGATAAACTAAAGAAAACAAAATTAACAAATACATATGCAATAAGTTGCGCAAAAAGGTTCGATCTCAGCATCGATATATCTGGCATTTTGTCAATTGATGATTGTAAAATTATTATAATATGATAGTGAGCACATATTTTTATTTGGTCGTAAAGACGGGGAAATATGGCTATCCGTAGACGGCCGTAGCAGTTAATTCACGTATGCAGATGCATACGCCATCCATCGACAGATGACGTCCTCGTATGCATCTGATGATGTGCAGAAGTGGCTTTAAGTCGTTATAAAGATCTAAGCATAAAAAACGGCAGACCAAACTATTACATACTATGTAGTGATACTAATAAGTGGAAGTAGCGTTAAAAGTTTGAAATTACATCTTATCGACATAAAATGAATCGAAACATAATAATACATTCTATCAATTTAATGAAAATGTAAAGGACAAAAACTCAAACAGTCGCTTGACTTGAAATAAAATAACAGTCACTTTATCCATCCCTGCAATACATTTCACGATAGTGCAAGAAACTAAGGATTAAACTGAACATCTGTAGTCAGCGCGGGACGGTCCGTTCGTCTGCTTTTTTTCCAGTCAAATGAATGGAATTTTAATTAGAAACTCGTTAATTAAGGTAGCTGAAGGATGCGCAGTTCAACTTGTATTCATTGGTTACTTTTTATCTGCCGTTTAATTTGAATACGGAGGCTGGCAGTTAATTTTCTAATTAAACCGCGCGCCGCTTGGCGACATTTAATGCGGACCCACTTCATTTTGTACGGTTTCATATAACTTTTTAGCACATAAGAGATTAAATAAAATATGTTTGTGAATGTTTTAAAGCGCTGGAGTAATCCAAACAAAACAAAATCTTTGTTACGCTAAATTTCATTGATAAACATTTCTGTAAATATTAAGCGTGTGTGATGTATTATAATATATCCTATTAACACAAAAGTGATTATTAATATGACTATTTGGATTGGAAACATTCGTGTGTATTGGAAATTCATCGGTGCGAGCTTCAACCAATTGTATTAAGATTGGCTCCCACTCTTTTGCTGAAGAATTTGTGCAGCATAATTACCACGTACGCTAACCCGCCACTATACGGGTAAGGTAATCGTAATAATAGTTTAGTGTAATAATTTTTTTACAATAATAGTTATTGGTCACACAACGCCACGCTAGACTGAAAGGCCGTGGGAACCGACGACGGTCCCCATGGCCTTTCAGTCTGGCGGAATGGGCTGGAGATACGAATCTCCAGCCCATTGTTCTCCTTCATCATGTTCTACTCATCAAGCAAGGCATCTGCGTTGCTACTTTGATGTTGTAGATGTTCATATCATCAAGTGAACCGCATGCTCCGCTTGCCTGCTGTAGCATTAAAAAATCTGATGAGGTCTGATGTCTACACAGGCGGCCAGCTTTACATTCCCTCTTCAGTAATGTGATGGTGATATAAAGACATTTATGAGCTGTTAAAAGCAACATTTCAGTCTATGGAAATTAATGTACCATCTTTCAAGAAATCCTCTTAAAGCCAGATAAAATTTATCTAGCTGTTGATTTTTTGCGTAGCAGAATACAAATGTAGTTGCACTTACATTTTCTTAGTGCAATTTAAAACGGGGAGAGCGTTCGTTTAAAACGCCGGCCATCTATCCTTTGCTTGCATAATCCCTGAGAGCAGTCATTAGAATAATTGTAGCATTAATTGCACCTTCATTGTATTCTTTTCTTCGCGGGGAAATAATTTATTTCAATATTTAATTATAATTAAACTGATAATTCGTGCACTGATATTCATATTAAATATATTTTTAACCTATTAATATTGCTAACCAGTATTATTGATATGTAATAGTCGTGTGTGCTACGTTATTGCTAGTACTCGACAGAATAAAGTTTAATACGAGTATAAAATTTAGTGTACTTATGCATTGAAGAATGAGACACGAGAAAGAAAACGTTTTTCTCGTTTTTAGTCGTTCCTTCGTATCGACTAAATCATGACTACAGAATCATGTAACAGTGAATTGAATTATACATCATCAATCGTATTACACTTAAGTTTATGAACTCAAATTTATCCACATATACATTAAAAACCGTGTCTTTATGCATTAAAGAAAGAGAGAAAGAAAACCTTTCCCTCGTTTAGTCATTCCTTCGTATCATGTAAACCATGATGACTATGATACAGCTAAATTAACTATCAACTTGAACCAGTTCGAACATTAAATAGTAATCAATCGTATTACACTAAAGTTTATAACCTCAATATTATCCACATGTACATTAAAAGCCGCATTTATCCCATCGCAAAAAGGCGCCGCACCACCGCCTCTCTCAACCTGTGTTTACACAACAAACACGCTCCGACCCGCTCTGGTGCCGACCAAAAGAACAACTTGTTTTTTCTACCCGTTCACATTATGTAGATGTGTACCGTTAAATTACTTTTTCAGCGATAAATGGACCGGGACGTCGTATAAAAATCTTCACTCCGAGGGATTTGGGGAGGAATGTGTGAGACGCAAGTTGAGAGATTTTAGAGACGTATTGACAATTAGAATTAATACGTGGAGCAAAACTTTGTATCCCCATGGCGAAAATGATGTGGACATTGGAGTAAGAAATATGGAACTTAAAATTAGTTTACATGGAAAAGAAGTTAAAGAAAAAAATATCGTATCTTTTTTTTATTTTTTTTTGTAGCATTTCATATCACCAAACGCTCATTTAAAATGTATAGGTATAAAATAATTTTATAATTTTTAAACTGTTAATAAAAAATGTCAGAAAGAGAGGACCTGAGTTCGAAAAAAGTGAGTTCGAGTTTTCCCTAGCACGCTTTTGTTTCTAGTTTTAATCCTACTTCCAATTAAATTGCGTTTTCTTCAGCAAACTGTTTAAATTCCGTCCGTTTCTTGTAAGTATGAATCGCAACAGCTGTACCTCGATAGCCGTGATAATGGTTATAGCACAACTTCTCGATTTTAACGACCTTTATTTTGGACTCGGCTCGCAAATTGTCTCGAGCGACAAAAAGTTTTTTGATACTTGCGTAAGAGCGTTCCAAGTTTGGTTGTTTTAAAGTTGTATAAGTTTCCTGCGTACCTAAAATTCAAATTATAAGTCAACTGGAAGTTAATTGAAACGACAAGAACTTGATGAAAGTGTTTGACAAAGTGTTACCGAAAGAAAAATATTTTATATTTCCATCAAATATATTTCTTCTATTCTAGATTTTTTATATTCAATAAAAATATAAAATGTATAAAAACATTGTACATGCATAATAAGCTGATGCTATCGCTTATTATTCTTAACGTGTGTGTATTCAAGAATATTTTCATTTCACTTCATGACATGATAATGACTTTTTTAAAATAATATGTTTTATTGAAAATTTTAACGCATTTCGTAGTTTCGTACTAAAATTATTTTCCAAATTATTCTACGTATAGATTTTGGTGTTTATATGAAGTCCCGAATTTTACCCTGCATTATTTATAACAAATATCCATATCTACTACTAAAATAGCACAACAAAATCATTCCATACGCCAAACACCGACGTTTAAGACTCGCTCCGTCCCCCAACAACATTTACAGAGACAATGGTAATGGTGAAACTTCTCACAAACTGCCCCCATTCGCGACTACACAGCGACAATTTGTCTGGAACGATCGCCAGACCGCGACTCCAAGTTACGGCCGCCGTCGATGAACGCCGCCCCAACAAACTTTCTCAAGTTCGCAAAGTTCGAACGCGAACTGTAAATGGAAAACACCGGGTCGCTTTCTTTTTACACAACTTTGATTTTTGTAACGAGGTTGTCACTTCAATACAAACGACTTTACGTTTTTATAGAAAGTGTTGATCAATGTTTCGGGTTTCTTTAAGTCCCATTTAAAACCACCGTTTTCCAAAGAACTGCTCAGGTTTTTGGGTCAGTTGACACAGTTCAGGTACAGTCCTGGCTTTTTGTGTTACTGTTCATTATTTATCTGTGTCCTTTTTTACTGGGATTAAAAAGAATTCTGTGTCATTTTTCTTGCTTAGCTATCTCCCTACGAATTTTCTGACGAATTGACATCTCGAGTTATAAATATTGCAACAAACCCGTTTATATTTGTCAATTTCAAAGGCTGATTAGTGACTACGCTGACTAAGCGACTAAATTGAACATCGCTATTTTTAGTTTCTTTTTTAATTTTTTTATTATATTATTCCTGTCACATCTCCCAAGTGCTACGTACTATAAAACATATACATAGAGGCTCATTGCCTCAAACCGTACATCAGTGTAGAAGTATTTAAATTCCTATTTAAAACCAACTAATTGTTTGGCAAACTATTTTTATACGGCTTTTATTATTCCGTCCTCTCCAAATCACATTTGAATAAAATTAACGTTACATACACGTCAAATATCCCCATTTTAGCTTCACTATTTGCAAAGCAAACTGCCGGTATAAAGACCAACCAAGCTTCCCTACCGCGTCGTTTATTCAACCTGTTCTTGCTGCAAAACATACTTGAACAACATCTGATCGCGGGCGGTCAGGCGTTAAGCGGACCCTCATAAATAAGGCTCCGCCGCGATAAATGAATAATTAACGGCAGCTAACCGTTTTACGGTCGTACGTACAGTGATATAGCGCTCATGGTTTTACATGTATTACGCCTGTTGAATTAAATATAACATGTTTAATTGGTGCCGTAAAGTTTATGTGGCCCGTTCTATTTGAGCATTTAGCTGTAGTTTATAGTTATACAATCACATTTTAAAAATAGAATATTGTGTGTTCTATGGAGGGTTAGTTACCTGTTTTACGGTAGTACGTACAGTTTTATATCTCTCATGGCTTTATATATATATAATGCTTTTACATTTTAATTGTTTTTATGTCCACTCAAATAAATTCATTATTACGTAAACAAAATTTGACCCTTTTTTTATATCGTATTTTCACGAGATACTACGTAAGTTTATGTCATACACTTCATTTGAAAAAATAATTAACCATTTCGATCCAATCTATACATATAATAAAACAGTAACCGAACCATTTCTGTACATTGAATATTTTTCAAAAAGAGTAATTGATATGCAACATGTATGTTCTATAGATACCAAAACCATGGCTAGAATTTTTTTTCTGTTTGTCTGTTTGTCTGTTTATCTGTTTGTCTGTTTGTCTGTTTATCTGTTTGTATGTGCGTCAATCACGTAAAAACCACTGGGCAGTTTTTGATAAAATTTCACATGCTGATAGATCAATATTAGGTGCAAATTATAGGCTACATTTTATTTGAAAAAAATATTTTTAGGGGTGGCTTCCCATACATGTAAACGGAGGGTAAAAAAATAAATATACGAGTACATCATTAAATAAGGTATCGTTGGATAGGTCTTTAAAAATGAAATAGAGGTTTTTAAATGCGTTTTTTGCTAAATTAAATATTTTTTGAGATATATGCTTCTAAAGTCGTGAAAATGTCATACCACGTGACAATGTGAGATTTTGGTTGACTTGCGGTCATGTCTTTTTATACTCTTTACGTATAGATACGGTAAATAAATTCTCAAAAACCTTCACAAAATATATACCTCTTCGCCCGCGGCTTCGCTCGCGTGTGCTACAACTTTCTGTATTTGGAAGAGGCGCGCGCACTGTGAGATTTTGGTGAAACCTATTTCCATAGAAAATTATAAAAAGCACTATAGACGTGCGCATATAATTATGAGCGGTCCTGCGACCGTCATTTTTCTAAACTTTTGTCGTGCGCCTCTAAAAAATACAGAAATTAGTAGACCACGCGTGCGAAGCCGCGGGCGGAAAGCTAGTATACAATAAAGCTACAACCATGTTTAAATTGAGAGTAATAAAAAGCAAAACAATGTATTAATTAATATCAAAGCGAGTTACAGTACACAGTTTGGGCTCCACGCTTAGTCACGAGGAGTCGACAATAAAACCAAACCGACGCCATCCATTCACTTCATATTTCACCGCTTAATTCTTAGTTTTGTGACCGGGCGAGTTAAACTAATTATTAAATACTTAACGAAAATCATGCTGTTGTATTCATTTGTCTGTTATTTTAATTAAGACACGAAACTTCTTAAACGGAAAAATCACTTATCTTCGAGTCGATTGATACGCAAAGTAACTTATTAGGAAACATTTATAAAGATTAATTAAAGTAATCTGTACTATTTCAGTGTTATTCAATATATGACATGAATATCCTGTAACTCGGATATCAAATATTTAATAACACTAGATATCAAGACAGAATGCATTCGATAAACATAATGTTGGACGTCATAGACTAAGCAGTAGTTAATTTATTATCACCAAGAAAACTTTTTGCGTTTGCGTTCCTCTTCACACCTTTTGCCTCCTATCCTCACTTCCTTACAAATATTTCAAATCCTTACTATTTTTATAAATGCAAAAGTAACTCTATCTGTATGCCTGTCTTTACGCCTAAAGCAATGAACCAATTTGGATGAAGTTTTGTATGTAAATTGTTAGAAATCTTAGAAAGGATATAGCATACTTTTTATCCGACGGTAACGGGAGACATACACGGGTGAAACTGTAGTGCTAGAACATAAATAAATGATAATTATGTATGTTTATCCGTAACAAAACGTTCGCGGATAATATTTGACTACTCGATTGGTCTAGTGGCCACAGAGTACATTGGTTACTACTAGCTAATGGTTATAACAGTGTCTATTGCCCCAGAGGGGGTAGATTCGCTCCCGACGGGTGAAAATGTGATGTGAACATAGTAATTTTCTGAATCTGAGTTTTGATTTATCTATAACGTATGTATTTACAAAAAAATATAGTACATTTATCAGTTGTGTAGTTTCAATAAAACCAACTTCGCTTAGTTTGTGATTAAATGTCGATGTATCAAATGCTCAATGATATTTATTTATCCTCATTATTTACAATTCGCGCAAACATTCCCGGCGTGTACCGCGTAGATGCCAATAGTATAGTACAATAATCAAACGGCAAAGGGAAAACTTTTTAACTTCGCTCTCCACACCTTCTGCCATCTCTTGCTTAATTTATTTCCACTCCCGGCGGAAAGTTAGTTGTTTAAACACTATCTTTATTGTTATAAATTAATTTGCATGAAAGCTTTGAATATCGCAGTGCGGTGTATTTTATTAAAGTTGCTGCGCGTGCTTTACCTTTTAAATGGGAATGTGATATTTTTATAGCATTTTTCCGTGAAACTTTTTCTATTCACTATTTCATAATGTTAGAGTATAATAATAATTGTAGTGGGTATGTCGTCACAAAAGTACGTGAAATTTTTAAAGTTCCCGCTTTGCACCATTTTGCGGTTAACCCACATTTTACTTTATATTGTTCGTCTTTGTAATTTGTTTAATGGTTTATTTTTAACGAATTGGGGCGTCATTAAGAAAACTTATTATAACTTACATATTATAATTCTAAATCTGTATTCGCTTGGACTCTATCTCCATGTTAATTTATATTTTTAAAAATCTTTTCTAAGTGGGAAATAAAGTCATACATAACTTATTTAAATTAAATAAATATGACTTATGCCTAGTTTTTGAGTCACTTTAAGCCTAGTTTATCTATTCGGTAGCGTTTAGCGCTAGTAACTGTTACAATTAAGTTCCTCAGCACTGCATCATTTTTAATTTTCGTCTGAAATTTATCTGACACTTAACTTTAACAAATCCATTGACAGTTTAACTAAAATACTCATGAAACCGGGCATTAGTCAGTCAATTATGTCTCTGTGGCGATGATTACTATTGCACACTCGTACGAACATATCCATCACGCAACAGCATATTCGATACCATTAGACCACTCCAACGTATGATCCTCACCACACATCAAACAAATTTCACGCCACGCCGTCACCCAATCAAAACGCAACTTTTGACGTTTGCAATCCGCGCGCCACTTCAATCACAGCGGACGCAGTGACGTTTTTCACAGCGTCACAGTAACAATTATTCTGTATCGACGCATATAGTCAATTTGTCGTATACGTGAGGGATCTAATTCCATTCGGCTCACGTTTGAATGGCCCCCGTCTATTCGCAGCGGACCCTATAAATTGGCAGGACGGACGGAGCGTCGTTATGTAAAGCGATAGCAGTGAAATCACTGTTACATCGCATCTCTTGTATCGTATTTCATTGTAATATCGAGTTTAGATTGTAAAGGGTAGACGACGGGTTCGTCGTGTATAAAATGCATATATGTATTTCGCTGTACATGTTACTGATATTGTATGTTAGCACTGGATGAATTCAGCTCATCATTGGCAAAGCCTTTAGGCGAAATCTGATTAGGCAAGTTGAATGATTTTGATGAAATATTAGTATAGGTTAATGTTAACACTATCAGTATTGTTTTATGGCAAAGCAGGCAAAGGAGCAAGTCAAAGGGTCATTTAAAGTTAAAAGAGCACCGCCGCTCATGACCACCTGAAACACCGGGAGTGTCGCAGATGCTTTGCCGGCCTTTGATGGACATATAGGTTCGTCTTGAAGACTACAATGTTAAATTTGTTAGGAAATGCTGTAAATGATTGATAGTTCCAGAGATTTCGTGCGAGGAATTAAGTTGCGGGTGAAGGGCACAGTAGTAGATTGTCAACCATCTAGATGGTGCCGAATGTTTTTATCTTTAGGGGGAGTGGATTGATGTCGGAATGTGCCAGTATGTGATCATCATGCCCGAAGCTTGCTATGACGCATTTCGCTGTTCGTAAATAATTCCTTTTGCTGTTAAAGAAAAAATATAACATTCCGAGAGCTAGGACCATTTTTTGGGAGATTACGGTGAAGCTGTGGAATTTCCGAACAAGTTCGACATTGGGGCCTTCAAGAGACGAGCGTATATGTCCATCAAAGGCCGGCAAAGCACCTGCGACACTCCTGGTGTTTCAGGTGTTCATGGGCGGCGGTGATTACTTAACATCAGGTGACCCACTTGCTCCTTTGCTTGCTCTGCCATAAAACAAAGAAAGATTTTTGAGGCAGGCTGAAAACTTGTATGATGCCTTTCCTATTATACCCCGTTGGTGACTAGCGGGGCTTTTTTCACCAGCCAGGCCTGCAGTTCCATGTCGGGATATAATAGGAGACGATAAAACATAAACGGTTTAGTTAACCTTGATAAATCGCATGATTAAATCGTTTTATGTTTACCAAAAATTAATAAGTTCAGATTTAAAGATTACTACCTGTTTACCATAATTAGTAAGCGCAATTAAAAATAATTTCGACCAAGGGGCAGCCTAAACGTGCGTGACTCTAAATCAATCTGCATTGATTAACATTCATAATTAATTCTTCAGTCCGCCCTTCCTCACTCGTTGGCGATAAATATTTCCAAGCATATAATTCGCTTTTATTGTGATTCAAAGTGAAGTTTCGCCGCATGAAACCATTCATAAACTTTGCGTGTTATGTGGCGTATTACTAAACTGTATTATCGAGTAGTAAAATATTTTATTTTCTATTGGAATTCTTTAATATTTCCTTTTACTGAGGTGCCAAGTGGGAGTCTTAGTAAGGACACTTTTAAATGGTCTTTGGAGAGATAGTGAATATTTTGTATGGCAGATGTTATAAGGCGTCTTAAGTGCATATAACATTAAATATCGGTTTATAGGTTTATTTTACAACGTCGACACTCTAGTTTTTATATATTTTGTAGCATCTGTTATTATTTCCTATATCCAGTTTTCTATACGCATGTCCGCGTATTAACCCAAGCCTACTCTTCCCTCGTTATATTTCCAACTAATGAGTAGCAGTTAACTAAATTGCTATATTAATCACGATTTTGCATTCGCCTCGAGCGATCGCGTGAATTGTAATAATTTGCTGAAAATTAAGCGTTTTGTCGGATGCAGAATATGAGAGAAAACATTGTTTTATTAAGAGTCTGTTTATCTTTGAATATTTTAATTACCATTCCGTTATTGTTGATGGATTTATTTAAAGAAATAGATCTCCTTGTACTTACAGGTTTTGTTAAACTTGCAAAGGAGGCGTCTTAAAATGAAGGTTTTTTTTTAGTTTTCTAGTTTTTAGATTGTATTTATTTCTCAATCTTTTTATTTATTTATTTAATTTAATATATACATAATGACAGCTATGACCGATACAGATTTATGTCCCAAACTAGGCGCAGCCTGTATTTTGGGATCCTTTACTTGATAGGGTTGCTATTGTAAAAAAAGTGACGAGATACAGATACAGTTACCAAAATATGTAACAATTGAAATTCTTGCCTATGTCACCAGCCTGATCGCGTTTTGTGTGTTGCTTAGGTTAAGTGCACTGTTAAGTGCAGTGAATTATGAACAAAATCAAATTATTATAGTTTATTTAAAATCCCATTACTGGAGCATATTTTACGGTAAGATCGGCAGTATAAAATGATATAAAGGAGGAAAAGCGCGACTCCCATGACACCTTCCTTCCGAGACACTTAAAATGGTTTGAGAGGAACTAAAGAGGTTTTATGCGGTGGAAAAATAGATAAAATAATATATTTAAACTAAACTTTAGAATTTCGTGAAATACTCCAAAATTTCTCTCAATTTCCTTTATAGTCCATTGAAAATTAACATTTGGGTTTTCAGTTTTCAGAGGAAGCAATTTTATTTTTTAGATCTTAAGAACTTACTTAAGTTGAATCAAGTTTGTGGGGTTGCAATTGGGTTTTTTATTTCAAATTGAGTTTTCTAGAACTTTGTCCTATAGCTTTTAGTAGTAAAATAAAAAATGGCACAGTTATTACCAAAAGTTGATACACCTAAAAAAATGTAACATTTCAATATTTCTGTTAATTTTTATGTATTTAATCACATTCTAAGGAAATGTCAATGTCAAACATTTATTTCTTGATAAACAACGTCCCTGCTACCGTATTTAAACCAAAATTGAAATATTCTGTGATATTATAAAACAAACTAAAATCGTTCATTGCTTACAAAATAAAAAATCACTCGTAAAAATTCTAAAGGCCAGACAAAGAGCGTCTACAGTTAGACACTGAAGGAGGCTTCGATCTCTCGTTAAAGTCGACTGCGAAGAGAAAATTAAAAGAGATAGAAAAAAACACAAAGTATGGAAACAATGCAGACGGCGATACAAGTGAAAAGCATCTGTTGTAGTGCGATTGTTGCCGTCTGCGAATGATACTCGACTTCTTATAGTATTGTATAATTGCAATAGAAAATTATTTAATGACTTTAATTGCACGCTTTTTCGACGTAAATTTTTAAAAGTGGTAAATCTAGGTGGTATGTATCTAAGGAATAAAAAAATAATTAAAAATTCGAAATTCAAAATCTCGCTTTTCGTAGATAATGTTATTAAGAAACGCGGTTCAGTTTTAAATCGGAAAATTTAAAACAACGCATTCCATTTCCAAAGTTCTCAAACCTATAAGTGCTCCCTAGTTGAATGTACAAAAAAAACGAACTATAAAAAGATTTAGCGATAAATTAAAATTCTCTAAAGGCTATCCAAATTAAAAAAAATAATTAAAGTCGAAATTCCCAACCTCCCGTTCCGGACAAAGCGCTCCCAAAGTCCCTACACCTGTAAATACTCCGTACAAACAACAAACTATACAAAGATTTAGTGGTGAATTAAACAAAGGCGCTTCACTTAAGGCGGTCTAAATTTACGGCAAACAAAACAGTGGCCCGCGAGATACGGTGCACGGGCGGCGTGAAACCCGCCCGTGGTCTCGGTAAATCAAGCGTACAATGGCCGACGTCTTGAAAGCGGATTGATTTAAATGCACCTCTGTTTTCTTTACTCGTGACTCTAAAATTTATTTTTTTTACTAAGAAATAGTTTCGAAAGATTGTCGATTCAAGTGGTGTTTTTTTTTATTAATGTTGAAATTTACTTTTTCTTTTTAACCAATCAGGGACTTTTTAAGGTCCCGCGTGACAGGCATAGCCTAGTGCGGGATCCAATGCCAATGAAGACTAAAGTTACTGCGACTGTCTTTAAGGGACATTACTGTTGTTGTGTACTGTAATTAATGTATATAATATCAATGGTCGCTTATTAATGAAACGAAGTAATTTTAATGGTTATATGTATACACAGTACAAAATTTCTAGGTCACGTTTATTACGGATCTTCATATTTAAACTTGTTTTTTGTCAGTTTAAAATCAATATATCAATTTATCAGCTAATATTTCATCTAATGAAAATAACGAATCGAAACAGTAAAATTGAAGGAAAAAGGCTCCTTTCCAACTTCACCGACTACCCGCTGCTTATCTCCGATAAGGGGCTCAATAATTATCTCTCCAATCATGAAGTCATCAACGAGTCGCGAGCAAATTTACCGCCACTTCCGACAAACGCAGCGAGCTGTACACCCGATAATGTCGGAGTTACACCGCCTAATGTGGCCGAGTTAGGCTGCGATTACACTAGAGTCATTAGCGAAAGTCTTAATGCAGCGATGAGCTTGTTAAAACGGCCTTATACCATGATCACTACAGAAAATGTAAAAATATTTTGTAGTAAAAGTACCCACAATTATGTCAAAGTTACGCCAGCTAAATAAAGCAGAAATGAAGCCGTGATTACACTGGAGCCATTAATATAAGCCTGGGTACTGAATCTAAGTGTGTTATAACAAAGGTATTTGATAGTAGCTAGGAGTGGAGGAAAAGGTTGTATAGGGTGAAGTACAGAAGTCTGTACACTGGACAATGTGGAAGTTACACTGTCTAATATAGTTGCGTTGGGCCGCGATTACACAAGGGTCATTAGACAGCCTGGGTACTGAATTTGAGCCTGTAAAGACAATGAAATTGTTGGTGACATACAATATTATATATAAACAAATGCAATGGACTTTACACTTCATAATCTCGGAGTTACACCACGTAATATGGCTGAGTTAGGATGTGATTACATTAAGATCGTTAGCGCAAGGCCATAATCAGAGCAGGGTTTTAGTGAGGTGGGCACCGGTGGCTTAAATTTCTCCGTTTATGGCGAGCTAGTGGTACACCAAATATATAAAACCATAGATTGACCTACCTAGTCAAGGTGGCCGAGCGGTTGTATATTTGTATGTAAGTATGAAATAGTTTTGTGACTATAAAGTATCATTTATCCGATCTTGATAAAATTTCGTAGACGAATAGTGTAGCCAAGAAAATGTCGATTTCGAATATGGGCGAAATCGGTCTGCAGATCACGAAGATACGAGATTTTATAATGAATTCAGTTGTGTGTGGTATCAAATGAAAGTTGTTGATTTATATATTACAACGCGAGGTCTAGCTCGGAGCAAGTCACTAGTTTGAAAAATAATAATCAATTTATTACTTTTTTTTGTATAAACACACATTTTTTACTTTCAATTCACTTTATTTATTTCGTAAATCATTGTCAGGTAGTTTAACTTAAAGTCAAATTCTTGTTAATGAAAAGTAAAGCGAAGGCATAACAAAATGACTATTCATACACCTCTAAATGTATTAAAAGGAATTACTTATCGGGCTCATTCAAATTAATAGTTGGATGGATTTTCGACACACGACTAAATCGCGGGGTGTTGAAAAGTGAATAATTGATAGTATAATCGGACTACCGCGCGCCGTGTGAAGTAACAAATTTTATTAATGGACCCGTTCCATAATTAATTCAGATGAGTAAACATATTTATCCGGGATTAGAATTCAAATTCGGTGGAAAATTAAGGGATCAATGTGGGTGTTTGTTGTGTTTCGTTTTGAATGGTACTTTTGTGAACAAAAGAATCTTGATAGCATAATTTGCAAAGAACCGTTTTAGCTGTTCTGCATTCCTCTAAAATCGCACATTTATTTTACATCAAATTCTACTGCAAGCAACTTATTACTTTTCAGCGCAAGAACTGAAAATGAGTTGCTGTTCCAAAAATCTTTGTAAGATAGAAATTCTTCAAATCCACTTTTTATAGGTTTTAAGAAGGCTTTCATAGCAATGCCTTTTATCTGTGACGATTTAAAACCTACTTCAATGAAGCGATGTATGTTTGACTACTTTAATAAAAGTCCATTCACGAATCACCTCGATAAAAACCACACCTACCTCAACCAATTATATTTCGTACCACATATTCCGTAAAAAAAGTAAAAATTTATTGCTCACACAGCGAAACCGGCAGATTGGAACGACACGTGACATTAGTGAGTTAGCGTCAGTGATTTGTCGGCGTTCTGCAAAAACTATCCGGTGGTCGTAAAACCTTGTGGTCTTTTCGCTGGCCGAATAATATCTTCCTCCACACAGGTGACCGATTATGTTAAACGAGATCCATATTCATATAACAATAATTAAAAGCAATTATTTTTCTCTGTTTGACGTCGAAGATATATGTAAAATAGACGTGCAAACCTACATTCATATTGCAATCGACGGCATTTTACGTGTTACACCAAAAATTGGCCTCAATATCCAATTACTGTTTGCCACATTTTCAACAAAAAAGAGTAAAATTTTATAGCTCACCCAGCGAAACCAGCGGATTGAAACGACATGTGACATTAGTGAGTTAGCGTCAGTGATTTGTCGGCGTTCGGCAAAAAACACCCGGTGACTGATGGTCGTAAAACCTTGTGGTCTTTTCGCTGGGTGAATAATATCTTCCTCCACACAGGTGATTCATGTAAAAATAATTAAAATCATTTATTTTTCTCTGTTTCGACGTGAAAAATATATGTAGAATAGACGTGCAAACCTACATTCATATTGCAATCGACGGTATTTTACGTGTTACACCAAAAATCGGCCTCAATATCCAATTACTGTTTGCCAAATTTTCAACAAAAAAAGAGTAAAATTTTATAGCTCACCCAGCGAAACCAGCGGATTGAAACGACATGTGACATTAGTGAATTAGCGTCAGTGATTTGTCGGCGTTCTGCAAAAACTATCCGGTGATTGATGGTCGTAAGGCCCATAGCACATGGCGTATTTTAAACGCGCAGGCGACGCGCGTATTAGGAACGCGCGTCTTCGGCGCCGTAGACGCCGATTCTTGCGTTTGCATTGATACAAGTGCGCGCATGGAGCGCGTATACGCGCGTACCAATGAGATTCGTTTAATTTGTGTTTTTTTTTATTTTTTAAAAGAAATACTAAAACCAGCATAAGCAGTGTTGTATCAACGAACGCCATTGTACACCTGGAGAGAGAAGTTTGGTCAAAACGCAAAGGTTACGAGGAACTTCAGCTTGTACACGCGCAGTAGAAGCACGTTTCACGACCGCATTGTGTGCTTAAGTTACAAGGTTGCGTTCAAATCTCGTATGAAGCGCGTATACGCGCGTCATCTGCGCGTCGCCTGCGCGTATAAAATACGCCGTGTGCTATGGTCG
Source organism: Phoebis sennae (assembly GCA_001586405.1). Lineage (NCBI taxonomy): Eukaryota > Metazoa > Arthropoda > Insecta > Lepidoptera > Pieridae > Phoebis > Phoebis sennae. The sequence continues at coordinate 114,589 of LQNK01000681.1, read as the reverse complement.
TAAGCGTCGGTGAATTATGGACTTGCTGAACACTATTTTTTTACTATTCAGAAGCAATCTCGTAAATTAACCATTCGAATACTGTTTGACGATTTATTTTGCGATGTTACGATTTTTATACCAGTATTTCTATGTTATGCGTGAATAAAATGAAATGGAACATTTTCTGAAATGTTTATTACTAACTAGTTTATTGTAGGCGCTTTGTTCCATAAGCATAAAACATAAAATTATGGAACGAATTAAAACCTTTATTGTAAGATTTGTATTCTCAAAATCTTGAAACTTATACAGGTTGTGACGTAATGACCGAGGAAACTTGCCCGTTTCATTGATTCAAAAATATTGAATATCTGAAATATCGAGGGACTTTTACTTAACATAAAATATATTTGACATGACTCTTCGAAACTTTTTATCGTTAACCTAAGGGAAGCCTGGAAGATGTTGCTTGAAAGCAATAAGGCCGCCTATTGTACATTTAATTTTTGTTTACTGCTCATGTATGTATGTTAGTAGTGACCAATAAAGGACAAAATACACATTTTTCTGAACCCTCTTAATAAACTCTATCTGCGTACCATAGTATCCACTCATTACACCAGAACCTGTATATTTTTCAAAGAAAACATTTCCCATAGAGCAACTATCTCTATTCATTCTTGCATGCACACAGCACAACGCAGAACTTTAAAGGAGTTTCCACGAATCGAATCGCACGGCAATCTCTAAATCACGCCAATCACTTAATGCATTACTGCTGTCAACATTACCATTGAATGCGAAAATAAAAGCTGAAATAAGCATTGCACGAGGCAGCCGGCGCTCGCTAATTGACACCCCGAGTGAAAGGGCACTCGCGGCACTACGTCGAATGTCAGTTATTAGAGGTATCGCTTTATTTCCACTTTGCCTGCGCAGTGTTAATAAGTGTGGCGTTAATCGTGTATTAGACGACGGTTAAGTGGAAACTATGGTGCCGCTGTGAAACAAGTGAGCTTCGACCTTATTAACGTTTATTATTCATACTCAATTTCTCCCTTTCCTTTAGTTTCATTATGTGTTTATCCCTTCCCCCCAAAAGCGAGCAAAGTAACTGTGAGGATTATGGTATATTGTGTGTTCAAAGGTAGCAGCGATTATTTAACATCGGTGATTCGTAAAACTGCCTCAGGAGATTTTTTTATATAACAGATTGACAGTAACACAAAATGTATTCTATTTATTTTTATACATAATAATAAACTGAGATTATATTATTTATATATACTCGGTGCGTTAAAAATAGTATGCTATTGTTGTTAGGGCTGGTCTCCGCAACACGACAGTTTACGCGCTTATTTTGCGTGTGGATTGAAAATAGTATGTATATTTCAAACAATACAAAGAATAACTCTAACTGGCAATAATAGCAATTTACGATGATTTCACGTGTCACCCACAACACAATATACCAACAAAACTCACTCATTACAAAATATAAACAACCCTCCCTCATAAAAGTGATAACGCGCTATCCCCACTCACAACTATAATACCTGTAATAACTTACCTCACGACACCCACACTCTATCGCACCTATATATTTTTTCTGCGATTGTCACACGCAACATAATTTAGCCGAACACAATACCGTACAGTTTTGAAGCGGTATCTTACGCCGCGATATATCTACGAGGGGGAGTTTACATTCAATTCCGGCAACAATACGCTGTTTTTCGCGTAAAATACCCACTTAAATATAATGCGGGCGATACCGTGCCGTTGATACGAGCTTTTTTATTTCACGTTACGGTGTAGGGCATGAGCGAAAGCGTTTGAACAGTCTTACCAACGTCAACGCTGTACAGCATATTTGAATTCATGAATGAATATACCGAATGCATAGCGTGAAGTTAATCTAATTAATGTCTATATGTTATTACAATAAATATGATAATATTTACTTTAATTTACTCCAGTGAGCGCTTCAGTCACAGTTAAATACCACTGAATGCATAGACATGACTTTCAACAATTATGGACACAGCAACCATAAATCTATTTGAAACATTGCAATGTATTTAAAATATTCATTATTTAAAAAGTTATTAGTTTATATCATTTATCAAATAAGACAGTAACAAAACGCTTGTATCTGAAAAATTGTACCAAACACGCGGATCCCCAAAGGAAATGTTTTAAGTGGAAAATAGAAACATAGTTTGCAGTATACTTGACTCGATGTACCGACACAATAACACATTGCGAAAAATACACAACACACTTTAAATACAATATACGCTTTGAAGGTAGTTTTAGTTTACAGTTAGTTCAAAAATTTGTAGGTAGTTTTAGTTAAAAGTTTATTTTTTTATTATAAATGTGTAACTGTAAAAATATCGATTAGGGACTTGCGAAGACAATGAGTATTATTTCTCATTATTAGTAAAGTCATTGAATTAATCATTTTTAAGACGACGGTTATTCTTTTATACAGCCACTCTAAATGTCCCACTAACTATAAAAAAAAGTTTAATAATAGATAGTAGTTACGTCTGCTTTGATTGGCCGTCTCAAAAGAGAAGTTGGTTTCTTATGAGGTGTCGGATTTGTTTTGCGGGCCCTAAATTGGTAGTAAACATTGCACTAAACGGGCACAACACTGGTAAAAAATGTACTATGTCCAATTATGGGTAAGCGGGCCTTATTAACACATAAACATGCACTTTAAGGAAAGTGAAAATATGATGCCACTTATATACAAAATACGTTAATAATATTGTAACACACGTGACTGCCTCATTAAGCCACGTCTCCCCCATATCCTTTACGCGGCTAAAAAATAATTCGCAACACGTAATCTAAATGTAAGCATTCACTGCACGGTACGTGTTCCACACATCGTACGCATCGAAATATTCTTTGTGCTGAAAGTATCACAAGTCCGTCCACTGTTCCGAATCGCACGGATCCTATTTTTAACCGACTTACAAAAAAAGGAGGAGGTTATCAATTCGACCGTATTTTTTTTTTATGTATGTTACCGCATATCTCCGGCGTTTATGGACCGATTTGGAAAA
>LQNK01000681.1:70820-89612 GCA_001586405.1 Phoebis sennae | reverse complement strand
TTTTGCTAAAATAAATATTTTTTGAGATATACGCTTCTAAAGTCGTGAAAATGTCATACCACGTGGCAATGTGAGATTTTGGTCGAGTTGCGGACATGCATTTTTATACTCTTAACGTATAGATAAAGACGTAACAAATACTCAATAAATTATAAAAATCTTCAAAAAATAACAAACTTTCCGCCCGCGGCTTCACTCGCGTGGTCTACAATTTTCTGTATTTTGAAAAGGGGCGAGTGCAGTGTGAGATTTTGGTCAAACTTATTTTCATAGAAAATTATAAAAAAAACTATAGAAATTCGTATATATCAGCGGCCTTGCGACCGTAATTTTTTTAAACTTTTGTTGTGCGCCTCTAAAAATACAGATATAAGTGACCCACGCGTGCGAAGCCGCGGGCGGAAAGCTAGTACTATATATATGGATTAATATTTTTCATAATACCATTTTAGAATATAAATTAGATAAGACACTGGTAACGCCAAAAAGTAACTGTTTTATAAGTAAATTCTTCACACATAATTACTCGACTTTAATAAGCAATTTACGTAACAATACACTCGTAAAACACTAGGAGCGTAAAATCCCAACTCTGCAGTACTTTACATAAAAATCTCAACCTACATTTTTAACATTCCCAAGGCAGTGTACACACCGATGACGTCGGCGTAAAGCCACGCGGTTTAAAGATCAACAATCCGCACTGCCAACAATATTTATACGTATGTATCATTAATCATTATATCTACGGAATATAGTACAACATTAAGAATCATATTTACTAAATGTAAGTCGTAATGATAAAAAGTAGTGATGGCAAAGGGTATAAAAGATTGGCGTCGCTATAGAATCGGTTCAGTATTGTACGTTAGCTTTAGGCTGTTACTATACTGTAATAATGAATCAAAAGGTATAATTTTTTTAAATATATAATTTTATACTTGATAGGTTGTATTGTGACTTCTCGGTGGTAATGCATTTTATGCACATATAAATTTAGCCAAGACTTACAAACAGTAGATATAAATTCAGTATATTATTCTCTTAACGACTAACAACCGCAAAAACTAAAACAGCAATTCTTTATATTATACTTGCGTGTTTCCACAATCTGCACTTTAAATTCGTCGATATCAATTGTCACTATCTTCCTAAGCAAGGCGTAGTGTACATGAGATGAAGACCAAGAACGCGAGCTACCCAGCGTAAAAACATTGATAAAATATCGCAGTTTATTTTTCCAACAGACCGGTCATTGAAGGTATAACATTAAATGTTTTTAGTATTTATTTATCACTAGCTGTGCCCCGCGATTTTCGGGACTAAAAGTATCATAATTATGTCCTTTACTAAACATAAAATATATTTTTGTAAACATAAAATATATTTTTCTGAACCGTCATAACGTCCTCTACCTAAAGGTACCATATTATTCACATTACACCACACCCTATATAAATAGATTACCAAACTCATTCGCAGTACAATCGCAAAAACTCAAAATACATTCTTAAGCGCAGGAAGTGTATACACCGGCGTCGTCGACGGCTTAAAGTATCGCGGGTTCCAACAATCCGCACTATAAGTTCGTCGAAATGAGATGTCAGCGTCTTCCTGAATTGTTCTCTAACTTAGGTGTGGTGTACACGTGATGAAATAAAAACTTCCCGTAAAAGGTTACTAACTTTCGCATTTCCACGTTCTATTTTATTTATAGAACGAAGTGAAGTATAATTATATCAGCAAAATACGACGTAATAATGTGAGAAGAAAAAAACATTAATGTAAATTAAACACCAACGATCATACACTCTAAATTTATCTCAAAACACGCTTCTTATAAATTACCTGCAATTCATTAATAACGATTATTACACAAAAAGTCTTTCATTAATGTCGTGAATTTTCAAACTACCGTTCCGTTTGCTGACAAATCAAACCGATACATTTCTCGAAAACACAAATAAAAGGAAACGATTCAAAGATAAATCTCGCCATTCACGCTCCTTCCAGCGACATTAATTCCACCGCTTGACGCAACGTACGATATAAATATTCCGTTCGACATTACCACTCGAAGCAAACAAACCGACTTGCCGAATATCGCCCTTGATAAATGTGCTCGTACGTCACGCATCGGTTGAGACGAGAGTGTCTTACAGGCTTGCCGTGCGCGGAAGTGCGTTAAAGGTCTCGATATGAAATGCTTTCAACAAATACTTACTTAGTTGCGGACAAATCAAAGCAACATCATTCTTGAAAAACTAATTTATATATTTTAAAAAAAAGGTATGTTTAAGTATGTCTATCGGTTATCTAGTTTCCATAGTACAAGCGTTGCTTAGTTTGGGACTAGATGGCATTGTGTTAAATGTCCGAGAATATTTATTTATTTATTTTTTTTATTGGTAATCCAACAGCTTTACATGTTCACAATAATACAACAACCGACTCCGCGATTATCGCCATTTATAAATACTTGTACGTCACGCATCGGTTTTGAAAGAAAGAAATAAAGAAATGAAATCGTTTGCTAAGAATCTACTGTATATAACACATATGATTACAAATAGCATATATGTATAACATTCATATGTAAGTCATATGAAGTTTCCTCTGAGCTATTCCGGATGTATTTCTATAAAAAATAAATGTAATGCAGTAGGCCTTTATACATCCTCTTTTCTGCCTTTGTGATGCTTCTAGTATTACTAAACTTATAGGTGGCAGTCATCACTCATGTAATATAAACATAATATTCATAAATAAAGGGCATTTGTAATATAATAACGATAAGTAACTATTGTAACCCAAAAAGCCACAACCTCATAAATCTTTAAGTTCAAAATGGGTCTTGAAAACGCAAGCCATGTCCCGTGTTCGGTCACATTTGAATGCAGCGTATTAGTGAATGGTTGGATTTATAGCTTGCGAGACGTTTCACGACTAATGCCAATTGCCAATTTGAATCCCGCCTGTGACACTTTGAAAATGTCTGTATTCGACCCTATTGGTTAGACTTTAATAATAAAGTACTGATTAAGCAAAAATATTCTTCCAAAATAATTTTTTACAGTGAAAATATGATGTTTCGAAGCCTTTTCAACGGAAACAAACAAATATTTCCTCTTTATAATATTAGTATAGGTAAATAAAGCCATTACTGAATTGTAACTAGTTATTTTATATACCAGCTCTAACAAAATAGTTAACAATATAAAATTCTAAACAATTTAGTTTATCAAAGAAGTCCAACCAAATTCCAATACTTATTTATACCCTCACTCTCAATAATATATAGTTGAACGAATCACAAATTGTATGAATTGTAAAAAGTTCCGCGCAACTTCGGAACCAAGTTTCTTCTTACCCGCAATCCATCCGTGTTTATGTTTGATTTATGAATTTTACAGATCTATAAATCAAAGTCGTTTCGCGATTGGGCCGCGTTCCGAGTGATCTTAAACCAAAAGTTTCATTCGACGCTCGTGCAAACTTTACGATTTGGTTTCGGTAAAAGAAAAGTCGGTTAGCCCCACTTCTGAAACCGTGTATCGATAGGTATTATAAGATATTTCCTAGCAAGTTTGAAAGGTGTACCATGTGATTTTTGTTTGGATTTTCTTTGCATATTGATCTATTATTATATTTGTTTAAGTTAAGCTGAAACTTTGTTTGAAGCTGGAAATTAAAATGCATAACTATCAAAAATATTTTACTATTTTAAAATAATACATTTTTACATATTTAATGTCCCAGATATTTCTGAGTACCATTTTTGCGAATTCTTGTCCTATGTCCTCTCTTGGATTTCAAACTATATTGGTACAAAATTTCATCAGAACCGGATCAGTGGTAAAGGCGTGACGAACTTTAACATTGATTTCGTTTCGGTAAAATACATTGTATAATAATGATAATAATTGTAAAATTGTATAATTTAGATGCAATAAAATGTTATGTTATAAAAAATGTTATGTAAAGTTACGAAGTGCCAGACATCCATACAGAGTTTCGCATTTATAATATTAGTAAGGAAGTAAGAATTTCAATGGTTACTTAAGTCTACAGTTTGAAAATAATCTACAACAAAAATACCTACATCATATTTCCGCTACTAAAATATTGTAACATCTGAACCGCAACTTCATACAACTCAGATAACCACTATCTATAGTCGAGTTTATTATACAGTCGAGTTAAGTTTTTAAGCTTATAAAACAAAAGGCTCCACTCGACGTGAACGATGCGTATAAAAACAACTTCACTACAGAAACGTTGTTTTCATTTTTATTATGCGGTTAAAGTACTTCATGTTTTTAAGTTGTATATTTTTTAAATTTACGATCGCAAGTTACGTGTATTAAATATTGAAACACAATATCTCGTTCCAAATTCATGTGGCAAATGTATAAGTAGACACTAAAATCTATAATTAAGTAATCTTAATTAGTTCAAATTTAACAAAAAATATCAAAGAACGAAATGTCAAATCTATATACGAGTATATGTTACAATCGCTATTCCTATTTAGTCAAACAATTTTTTATTTTGAATAGAATATAAAATAACAGATACATACCAAAATACGTAATTTTAAGGGTTTCATGTTATAAAGGTTTAAACACAAAAATATATAATGTTCTAAACGTTCTAATACTGTGTACATTCAGTTGATAACACATTTGAAAACACTTATATTTCTATTTAGGAATAATACCTTATTATTCAAAAATTACGTTTGTACAAACGAAACGAAACCATAACATGTCCCCATTATTAAGCGTGTATAAAAGAAACATTTATCTATCATCAATCATTACACCCAGACAATGCAAACATAACAATGAATTAAGGGCACCATCTATAAAAAGACCTATCGTTTCCTCCACGTCCACTCTTTTACCTTTTTTTTGTTTTATGACAGAGCAGGCAAAGGGGCAAGTGGGTCACCTGATGTTAAGTGATCACCGCCGCCCATGAACACCTGAAACACAGGGGGTATCACAGGTGCTTTGCCAGCCTTTGATGGTCAAATACGCTCTTCTCTTGAAGGCCCCAATGTTGAATTTGTACTGTAACCTGTAATGTATTAAACTGTTCACCGACATCAAACATACAAATGACAAGCGAACACATACTCATCAGTCCTCGTAATTATTTGCCACAATGTTAACTTAAAGTGAATGTTGAAAATGGTGCTACGTTTGAAATCGCATTGAATTTTGAAAAAACGCAACGACAAAAATGTGACACTGGTCAATTATATTTCATTTCCATAGAAAATTATAAAAAGAACATAAAGTTCTGCGATCGAATTTTTTAAGCTTTTGTTGTATCACAGGCAATGTTAACATACATATTATGCGATACAAATAAAACTGTTAAAAATTTCAAAAACGCCACGTGCGGAAAACGAGCGTAAAATAAAATAAAATAATCTTTAATATCAAAAAGTGATTACATAAAATAACTTATTACTAGTAAATACAGTGAGGCTCAAACTAGGTCTACGATGCCTGCATCTTACGTCCTCGTATTACGAAATATGAAATAAGTAACAATAAATATAAAAGAACTTATCATCAATATTCCGCCTGTGTACACTCAAGTCCCTGTAATGTATAAGAGAGCCTCACGACGGTGCTCGTATAAACGACGAACAAACACATACATATTAGTCGTTGTAATGGTCGACATTAGGCCATTCACTGAAACCAGATAATGTAGTGTGTGCGCGGTGGAATGATGACATTTGGGGGTGGATAAAGAAAATATTTTTTTGAGTACGGAATTTTTTTTTCATGTGATGTGATGGACATTGTAATTTAATATTGTCTTGGTGTTAATTTATCTATATATGTATTAATATATGTCTTGACTGCCTCGTTGGTCTAGTGGTTGCATCTTTGACTACAGATCGAGGGGTCTCGAGTTCGAACCCCGGGTGGGGCCAAAAAAAAAAATGTTATTGGGATTTTTCTGACAAATAAATCTCAGTAACAGCCCTGAGTCTGGAAGTTGGCGGTGCTGGAGCACCCCCGTGCCTCGGAGAGCACGTAAAGCCGTCGGTCCTGCGCCTGATCTCTCTCCGGTGGTGTCGGTCTACCGTCCCATTGGGCTATGAGAGTAAAGGAATAGAGAGTGCACCTGTGTTTGCGCACACACTTGTGCACTATAATATCTCCCGCGCAGTTGGCTGATCTCTGTAGAGATTGGCCGCCGTGGCCGAAATTCGGTTAGGAGGAACGTTTTTTTTTTAACACATGTCTATCAGTTAGTCGTTGTAATGGTCGCCATTTTCTGAAACCAGATAATGTAGTGTGTGGGCGGTGGAATGACATTCGGGAGTAGATAAAGAAACTATTTTTTTGAGTAAGGAATTTTTTTTTCATATGGTGTGATGAACATTGTAATTTTATACTGTCTTGGTGTTAATTTGTCTATAGTATGTATGTATTAACGTATGTTCATCAGTTATCTATTTTTCATAGTACAAGCTTTGCTTAGTTCGGGTCAAGATGGTGTTGTGTTAAATGCCCCTGAAATTTATTATTATTTTATTATACACTATGAATTTGATATTATAGTACTTCTTTAGGAGATGGGCGTTTTCTCTTTGACTATTCGTATAAAATAATAGATAGCATGTTTATCATGCCATATATCATGCGAGAATTATCATTGTAGAAGAAAAAAAAATATATCCATTGATTTTAGTTGATTAATTTATAATTTTATGTGCAAAGGGAAAGACTCAAAACTGTTCAGTTGCCATTTTAATAATTTTAAATATCACAGTTTTTTTATATTATATCCTTCAAAAAAGATCCAGAAACTCGAAAGTTACACTGTTGTCAACAATATTGGCTCGAGTCCATTCTAGGACACCGGCCTCGACTGCACTTAGCAAAAACTCATATATTCCACTATATCCACCGCAACACAGTAAATTACAAATAATTATGTATTCATGACACACATTTGTTATCTCCTGTTCTGTCCTTCACGTCTTTTTATTCGCCGTACAAAAGTACAAAAAAGATAATTAAATTCTACTGAACAAACGTCTATAAATTACTAGCTTACTATATTACTAGCACGGCAGAATTAAACTACCCGTAATTACGAATTCATCATCAGGAAACGCCGCTATCTTCTGTGCCCTATACTCTCGCGTTCAATAATAACTGTTTGTGATAAAATGCAAAGGGAAGCAAAGACACAACCTACCTACAAACAGATTTTTTTTATAATTGTCTTATTGTGTATGTCTTAAGAAATCCACAAAGACAAAACCTACCTTATTTTTTTTAAAATTGAGTTATTGTGTATGTCTTAAAATTAATAGTTGTGTTATGTTATGTCCGTCCGTCAAATAAATGCTTTTTCTTTCAAAGAACAAAATATATATGGATAACCATTGCTAACCATACTTGAGAAAAACGTATATGTTCCACATTATGCGCTGCACTAAATTACATGTAATTACGTATTCACCAGAAACCGTCTTCTAACTCCTGCGCCGACCGTCTTTCGTTTTTGTTCCCTTACATCCGCTCTAACGTATCTGGTGGATATGTATTTATAGCAGTTAGTTGCTAGATGTTTTTAACGCTACAAAATAGTTCTTTTGTGGGTTTTTATATAGTTATATCAAAACCCACACAATAAAATCATTTCAAACCTCAAGAGCAGAAAAATATATAAAATATTTGGTGAATGAAAAAAATATACCAATAGGATAAGAATGAGTAGAGAAAATGGTCTTTAGAACAATTTGATTTTTAAAAAAATCGTACCGGTCTTTTGTGGATTCACCCGATTACTAGTGTAAATTTATGTCGTACCAGAACTAGACGTCAACTGTTTAAGGTTTCATTCCAACCTTTCTAAACAAAAATCTCTGCACAACAAAAATAGCTACGCTGTAAATCAAGAGCAAATTTGTGTTTGAATTACAAATTCAAATTGAACCGGTTATGCGCCCGTGAAAGTGCATCCGAGCAAACATAAAATTTATTAGCAGAAAATGCAAATGCCTTTGGGTACATTTAAAATGACACTTATTCATGCGGAGGGTAGCCGAAACTAGCGGTAGGGGAGATTTCCTTTGCGGTAACTTTTAATTGCTCGATTGTCTCGTTAGTGTAATGATAAGTTTGTTTAGGCTTTTAGATCCAGAGAGTTAGGCTTTCGAGTAATTAACAACTTTTAATTTATAGAAAAAATTGTAGTAACCTTAATTCGTTAACATTGCTGATGAAACTTATTTTCCACCTACATTTTTAAATTTATAATGAAATTGTTTAGAATTTTAATTGTGCAATGTGCATTGTATAAAATTACCAATTTTCACCGTAAAAAAAAATTATTTTACTTTAAATTCAAATTAAAGTTAAGGTACGATCCATGCGTTGCTTTCGTAGCATCGTAGCGCCGCGTAGCTGCGCTCGTAGCTGCACTCGTAGCGTAATATTCCAAGAGCTCAAGTTTACAGCTTGCCTCAAACACCTCCCAAAAATGGCCCGAGCTCTCAGACTTTAACATAATAAACGTAACCGCGCTACGGTTGGAAGTAGATTATCACTGCATATTATATGGTATTAAATATAATTGAAATAAAATGCATCATATTATACTGCAAAATGAGAACAAATTCATGGAATGCGTTAGGAAAAAAAAATAGATAAAATGACGGCGAATCAAAGTTTTCAAATTATATGATGTTTTTATAAAGAAGTCATAATTTGATATACTATCTACACTACCAAAAGATTTTTATTAAAACTGTCACTCATCTAATACCAAACTAATTAGTTCACCATACAGGTAAAGCGAAACAAAACTAAAACAGGGATACAATACTAACGAATAATCCATTATTCCGTTCCCGGTTAGTCTCACTTATCTTTTTGATTCCCGTCCGAGTGGGAGGTTTCGTGCATATTTTATTTCGGTTAAATATAGGCCGAGACGGTCTGCGGGCTTGCTTTTGAGATAAAAATTTAATTTCTGTTTGCACAACGATTGTCGTATTGTTTCTGTTTTACACAAGGTTATAAAGTGCGAGTAAATAAAAAGGGGTTTAAATTGGAACTAGTTGTGCTCCGCGGTTTTACTCAGCCCGATTCGTCCAGCAGTTTGGGCTGTGCGTTGACTATGTCAGTTAGTTACCATAGAGTTTTATGGTTTAGAGACACTTCTCTAAACTCTATTTCGAACTTTTCAAAAATAATAAAAATCCCAAAACTGAAAAGTATTACTTTTAAAAACTTAAGCACACAATGAATGTAAAGAGTAATATGGCACTTTACTTTTTATATTTAAACATGGTTGACCTTATTATTTCTAGTTTTTAAAGTCTATTTTGCTATTATTTAAGAGAAATTATAATATTTTGAATATAAACAAATTGATTAAAAACAACATTGCGGTTCTTCTTAATACAAAACCCGCTATGAAAATAAGCTTACAAAATTGCTATAACAGTTTTCTATAATACCAATAATTCTCAGTAAATCTAAACTAACATACCAATTTTCCAATTTTATCTATAATTGAGTTGAGTTTATGTCCCGATTTCGTACCTGCAAGAGAGAAAACAAAGTCGTTAGAATGATACAATACTAAAATTTACGAATATGGATATCGATACGAAAACACGTCATTGCACAAATAACTGCGTTGCATTACTATTTGTAGAAAAACACATTTTTACTTTTCCAATTCCACTATCTTAATATATATAATTATCTTAATATATTAAATTACGTTACGTCAGAGTTTGTCCGCGATGGACTTCTAAACTACTTAACCGATTTTAACCAAATTTTACACACCGTGTGCAGGTTGATCCAACTTGAAAGATAAGATAGTAGTCAACGCGTGCAAAACCGCGGGCAGAAAGCTAGTAATATTATGAATTTTGAATAACATCGTCGAATATTATCGTCAGGTAGACAAAAATAAAAATATAAATGTATTGGCGGTACATCGGAAGACATGAACACAGTAATATTATACAGAGTCAATATTTAAATTAAAAGATTAAATTATTAAGTTATCAATATTGGGTCAATTACAAACATAAAACATGAAAATAATGTATACATTCAAATTACAAATAATGCTAATTTAAAAAAGAACTGCGTTGCAGCTACCTGCAAAAGAATTTTCAATCAAAACAAGCTTTTTAATCAAACAGTCAATACATTCCCTATAATTTGATATTGAAAGTTAAAATGGATAGCACAACCGTGTTTAGTATTTTAATGCCAATAAAAGTGTCACAAACAGAAAGCATTATTCAAGCAACATTTTGAAACTAATCAAGTAATTTAATTTTACTTCATCGCTATGTTGACAACGTGGTTTATGAGGCAGTTAAATAATACTTCAGCGAGACGAAACATCTGTACCATCCATCAATCAAATTATACAAATTTCAAACACTTAGCGTCAGATATGAGACAAAAAATCAAAACTAATTCCAGAATCTTTTTATCGTTTTCACACAATAGTGTAACACGTGATCAGATTGCGTTTTGCGTATTTAAATATTTTCTAGGCAAGCCAATCGTCATGTATTAGTCTTGGTTATAAATATTATAAAATGTTTAATTCGCTAAGCTGAACTGATCTTTATAGAGACCAATAGTGGCCAATATCAACAGAGATCAGCCAGGTACGCAGGAGATATTATATTGCACAAGTATGTGCAGAAACACAGGTACACTTTCTATTATTTTTATCTATCTATCTAATTATTATTGTCTTTTTTTTGTCTTTTCATTCCTTCACTCTCATAATCCGATGGGACAGCGGACCGATACGACCGGAGAGAGATCAGGCGCAGGACCGAAGATTTTACGTGCTCCGAGATTCCATCACCACCAACTTCCAGACTAAGGACTGCTATTGCCACATTTTGTTAGAAAAATCCCGAGGCCCCTCAATATGTAGTCAAAGATGCAACTAGACCAACGAGGCAATCATATATACTAAATCTACAAGCAGCACAATCAAAAAGTGTCAAGTATAAAAATTTCTCAATAGCAGCTGTAACACTTGTAATCGTGTACAACTAGCTGCCGTCAAAGTTTCCGACTTAGACAATTTGATAAGTGGGCCCGAGTTATGAGTCTGCGGCGCGAGATTGTAAAGCAATTTCAATTCTGTCGCAATACTTCGCTACGGGAACTTTAAGACTGCCATCTAACAGTACCTTTGTTGTATTAGATAATAATTATGAGTACCTTTGTGACTAAATCTGTACAGAAAACAAACTTCAAACAAAAAAAGGAGGGAGCTGAGTATTTTATGATCCCACCGAGCTCCCACCCGTGAAATTACCACCCGCCCTAGCAGAAGATGTATGCACTGTTTTTCGTACGGTGAGCGGGGTGCTAGAGGCATGTATTCCAATCCTCTTCTATCCCGTTCTTTTCCTATCCCAATTTCCCATGATTAATTTTTTCGTTATTCCCTCCCCTTCCTTCAAGGCATCTGCGACACTTTGATGTGAAGAAGAAGAAGAAAAAAGTGCAGAAAATACATTATAAGTCAGTTTACCGCTTCTAAAAATTTTGCTAAAAGTATGGCTCACTAATTTATTTCGTTACGTAAGTAAATATGAGAATATATCATACCCTCTTTTTATTTTAATTATTATGAATATAAATTGAGTTGAATAATTAATCTGTTAACCGTCAATTTATCATTCTTGAACGCTTTTACACGAACACATTTTATGAAATTTTGTATCCAATATTTTAGGGCATATTTGGTACAGTTTTATTTATTTATTTATTTAAATCAGGTGACGGACAACACCCACCCTATACAATGTATAATTATCTACAGATTATCATAAGATATACAATTTAATTTAAAACTAAGCACTAAGCACATATTTTTCACTTGCATTGGTGTTGTGTATTTACGTCGAATTCAACTTCGACCAGAACTCTTCCTCTGAAGGTCGGGAGCCGATGAGTTGGAATTCGCACCACGAAATAATTAGAATTCATTTTGTTGCGAAACACCAGACGCTCGACCCTTAGAGTGATCTTCGTTTTCACCCCTAGAAAAATCATTGTATTTTGTCCACAATATGAGATTCAACAATAGTCCTAATGTCGCAAAACAGGAAGGATAAGAAGAGGGAGGCCTTTGCTCAGCAGTGGGACATAACAGGCTCAAAACAAAAAATAAATAAATAAATAATATGAGATTCATAACAATTGATAATTTGCTTATTCATAAAAAAATCCTATTAAAAATTGTTTGTGGTACCATTGTATTGGCGGGAAAATTACGATGCATTTAGTTATGTTTACATAAACTACATAATTATTATAGTATTTTCTTGTTTGTTTTAAGGCGACTACTTTCCATATTAAATAAAATAATTTTTACCCATGTCAAGCATACTAAAAGACAAGAAGACACTGTAAGTCAATATTGCAAGAATCCAAACTAATTTTCCAAATACCATCTTCGTGGAAATAAGGAGGTAGAAACACAATTTTTGAAACACTCATGAAGACAACTGTCATCTCAGTCACCCGTGACCACGCTCTCTGTAAGGTGCTCGAGACATTGGGTTGATAAAAATGTAAAATAATGTATAATAAACCGCGTTTAAAATTCTTTAAGTATTTTATTTAATACATAATTATTATTATGAAGCTTTCCCTGTAAATATCGGTTAGTTCGCATCGACGCATTATGTACACGATCACTACACGTTTGCGCGTTAGATTCCGCTCCAGCTTGTTTGTGAGCGCTTTAATTTGACGCTCATTACCATATTATTCGGTGATTTGGTTTACTCGTCCAATTTGATCGAGTCCACCATTATGGTGTGCATAAATTTCATTAAGCGGTGGCTCGATCTAAGCACTCAAACGGCTCAGTTAAAATTAACGTGCGCCGTGAAATATTCCATACAGAAAATCGAGTGAAACGGATTGCTCGAAATGCGTGGCACCTTGAAACGCGGGCAATTAAACAAATCCGCAAACGTAACACCGCCGTTCAACTAGGCGCCGGTACGTAATTAAACCGCCGAATTCGCGGGGCGTCGGCGCGCTAATATAATAAAGCCAGGATAAACCGCTCTAAACTGGTTTAATATCAGGGAGTTGAGGCGAGCGCAACTTTTCGCCGGCGCTCGGGCGCGTTGCGGTGTCGTCACACTACTGTGAACTTGATTTTCGTGTCTTTGTCTATGCCATAGAGATCTGTTTATCTTATGAAAACCATAGGGTTTAACTTTAGCAAATGCTCTGTTTTAGGCTATTTTATATGGAATGACATCCTTGTTTTTTCTTCTTTATAATAGCTATTGTAATTAATAAAACGATTGCATAAACAAGGTAACAATTCAAATACAAAAAATAAACAACCGCAATCTTATTCACGACATCCCTTCCACTTAAAGAAGAGTCGCTACGCCAAACAAAATACCTGTCTTTTAATCCAAGTATAATAGTTCGTATAGTTAGTATAAAACAATCTAATAATATGTCTCAATTTAATCTACTCGTATGTTCATATCACAGATTGTTTCCGACCAACGTATCTACAGCCTAACCCGTCGAGGATTAGCAATGCCATATCCTTAGCTTAGCAAGTTCCTTCGTATGTTTATAACTCACTTCGAGACGAGATACCGGTGCTTGTTGGAATAAGCATTTCGAAATTTTTAATTAAATCAACGCGGTAAAAAAAAGTTGATAAAAAAAACCGAGATGAGCTCGATACAGTCGAGCGTAATGCGAAATGCGAGAAGTTTCAAATGTTTGTATAAATGTTTGCGAATATTCTCCCCCGCTTTTGACTACTTTTTATGCTTCCGCGTGTAAAAATACAGTCGTTTACTGAAACATTGCAAGCTTAATTAATAATTATATAAAATTTCTTATTGAATTATCTATGAAAACAATCAATCCATCCCATTCCTTTTTTTTATTTGCAAGCGCCATTTTGAAAATTTATATTTTATATAACCTAGGAATATGACACTTCCATAATTCTTAAAAAAACGAACAGTATCCAACATGTCAAAATCCATCCAACCGTTCGGGTACAGCCCAAGAAAAAAACATACAATACATACACACGCTCGAAAAACATCACATAACATTCTGTTGTTGTCGGATAAAAATAAACTGCTATCAAACTTTGTAAAGACCATTATGAAAGTATGATAATGAAATAATAATGTCATACAGTTTTTATCGGTACTTTATTTTTTATTAGCGACTGACGGTGCTATGCTGATACTAAATACACTACAGAAGAGCTGTGAACGTTGTTTATAAAAATAGTATACTATTTTGATAAATTTCGTAGGGTTTAGTCAGCGTTTGTAATGTAACCGGAAAAATAATAATAAACCTTCCTCTTGAATCACTCTGCTGATTAAAAAAAACGTATCAAAATCCGTTGCGTAGTTTTAATAAGAGGATATGTGGGCGTTTTCTACTAGTTCAACAAATATATTATGTTCTCAAGCGAGCTTCTAAGAAAATCTCAAGAACATCACAGGATACTAGTGAGAATAGCTAGTAAGTATAAGTATTTCCTTGCGTACTAAATTGTTATAAAATCAGACCTAAATTTTCCTGGAAGATTGCATTATTTTTACTGTTTTAAACATTAATTACAATATACTGACTCCGTGAAAACAACTTTTTAATAGCCATATGCCACATATTGAACCATGCATGCAAGCATATAAAGCATGTCACCTTCTTTAAAATGGAAGAAGTTCTGCCGGCGGTATCGTACACTTTAAATTCCTATATCTAGAATTTAAACTATATAGATCGACCAAGCAGATATCACATAATCCATGGGGATGGACACACAAACATCCAAAGTTTGTAGTTCAACATTTAATAGATATTCCTCTGTAATATTAAACGATTAAAAATATCTTAAGAGGGACTTAAATTGCGTTGGAATTTGAAATACTTTGGGTCCTTTTAAAAGGGTTTCTTTAATATATAATCAGGGACTGGAGTTTACCGTCTATGAAGGAAGAATATAATATTTTATGTAATAATTTCTCTAATCAAAAATATTTTTCAAGATTGAATTTTCCCATGAATTAAAGATAACTATCATGGTTTATTACAGTTGTGAATATACATCAAAGTGTCATTTATTTCAAGGTTTAATATAAATGGAGTATCCAGTTGTTATTGAAATAAACGTCTTTAAAATGAGATTAAGAACCTCGTATTTGTTTAGATTCCTTTCTCTGCTATGTATATGTTTTATCTATCTAATATAATTGACGTGTTCAATTTTTATTTCTCAATTAATGTAAGAGAATTAACTATTGTTACATTTTCCTGGAAGATTGCATTACTTTTACTGTTTGAAACATGTAAAACACGATAGAAATTAGTATAGAAAATGCTAATTCATTTGTGAATATGCTTTACATGAATTATACTTATAAAGAAAACGAAATTTAACAAAATGGCTATTCGATTTAAAAATAGTTCTTTGTAAAAATTCTACACGGACATCCAGCGACATAACAAATATTGCGCATTTGTAATATTTTCATTTTAAAAATACATTCTTAAATATAATTCCGGACCACCTTCGTATGCAATGTCCAAATGGATACTAACGTAATAATTTGGAATTTAATTTTCCGCTCTTGTGGATATAAAAATATATGCTTTTCCGTATTCTTTGTGCTTAAAGACGTTATTTTTAATAGTAACAGCAAAAAGCAATTCGGACGGTACATTTAATTAAATGCCATGTAGTTTTTTATTATTATATTTTTCCTTTTTACCCTGTAGGAATATGACATTTATATTTAAAATTTCTGAAAATATAATACCATTTTCTACCCAATAATTTATAATAGCCATTATTTCTGTCTTTGGGGTTGCCTGGAAGAAATCGCTTAATAGCGATAAGACCGCTTATTGTTTTTATTTTATTTCTGTGTTTTTATTTCCATTCTTCCTTGTGTGTATAATAAAATTATTTTATTTCATTCATATAATTAAGCTTTTGCGTGTTACTTCAATAATGTATACTTATCACAGATTTTTAAAATTTCATAGCCAGTATATTTAACGATGATAAAAATCCTTCAAAATGATCTTCTACAAAGGTATACGGAGGAATAGAGTTACGAATGTTTTTTTAGATTCATTTTCAAATATTCGTTAAACATTTACGATTTTCTATTACTCAAAGATATTTTATTAAAGTTCTCAAAATCTAGCTATAAAATCTTCATATATGATCCAAAATTACGTAATTTACACCAAACTTAACACAACCTCGCTAAAAGCCAAACGCAGAACGGATTCCACTAACACTGCAATTGTTCTCAAACTTGGGATATTTCCCGAGAATTCCCCGACCATCCCCGGCGTAGTGCTGTATATTTAAGAAATCCCTGATCTTCGTGAATTAAGAAAGTTAAATAAGAGTTATAAAAGCAACTTTTAGCCGCAACAGTGCTCCGAATGGATATCATATTATTGTATGGAACACGATAACTTTGTTTAGAACTGAGGCTTATCAGCTTAATGCTACGTTCAAATGATCGAAGTTTTTAATTAATGCTAAGCTTATTATTTTGTTTAGATATAGCAATGGCTGTCGATCGCGATGTTGTTTGAATTCAATTATATTTTTACCCAGTATTCCATACAAGAAGTAGTGCACAAATCGGGACATGTTTAAAAAAATAAATATTTTACAGTATTAAACATTCTCTAAACTTTCAGGAAATAAACACCTAGATGTTATTTTACTTTTTAAAAGTATTAATACAGTATATTCAGTTATAACAAAATAAGTTACTGAACGATATTTTTATTTAAGACTAGCCGCACCCCACGATTTCACCCGCGTAGCATCTGATCCCGTAAAACTCCGGGAATAAAAGTAGCCTATATATTACTCTGACCTATAGCCTATATGTATACCAAACTTCATAATCGGTTCAGTAGTTTTTGCGTGAAAGAGTAACAGACACACATCCTCACCAACTTTCGTATTTATTTATTCAGGTTTTTATAGAGAAAACTTATAACACAGCTAATTTTCTAAACTACAAATATATTTGAAAAAAAAATCTAATTTTGAAATCTAGAGCATTAGAATTCTACGCGGGAGAAAGAGTGAGTCTCTTAATTTCTAATAATAATAACTACGTTTCATTTTGCACCGGGTTGAGCACGCCTGCAACACTCTCTCGTTATTAACTCGCCCCACGCGTACGTGACAAATTCTTCAGAGAAAATCTAACAATAATTACAACAATAAGTATCTTCTCGTCCTCTTAATTGCAGATTCACGCACAATCTGTGATTGATAGCTTTTATTCACCACGTTGCCACCGAGTACAGTCTATATAAACAAAAAAAATATTGTCAAATTAAGAACCTAAGAGAGGCGTCGTATCGAATTTTTAGAGGTCGAAATTTTGAAGTTGATTGAAAACGAATCGCCAAGTGCGGTGCTTAGCGCAAAAGTCGTATGCTCCTCGACCAAATCAGTTTCTTTTCTTCATATTTTTGATTTGTTTACGGAGAGAACAATCTGGAAGGAAAATTTCGGAACTACAAATTGATTTAAAAAAAGAGGAAGTTTTTTCTCGAGGAAGTCTATCTACTACGTGTAAAGTATTTTGTATTGTGATTTATCAACTGTTTTACATATTAAGAAAAGAAAAAGCATTTATTCCAGAAACTTCTAAACAATTATTACACTAAACTATTAACTTATTTATTCTAAAAATTAGAACTAAAGCTTAAGGTAAAAGTGTACGGCTATGCACTTAGTTCTCATTTTCTATTTTGTATGTTGTCTTTGAAATAAACAAATTTTTTTCTTTCTTCTTAAAGTATCATCAAGTATAAGTAGTTCACTTCTATGCGTGATAAATCGAAGGGCACGGCTAGTCTCTTAATTTCTAGTAATAATAATAACGTTTCATTCTGCACCGGGTTGAGCACGCTTACGACACTTGCCCCTTATCAACTCACCCCCCGCGTACGTGACAAATTCTTCGGAGAAAATCCGGTAACCTCGGCCACCCCAAGTACAATCCGAAATATATTTCAATAGCAGATGGCGAAAGTAAGAGGAAATTATTGTAATGCGCTTAGCCCATGCTGTGTTCAAAACTATAATAATTTTATGAAGAGAAACTTCGCATTTTTTATTTCAATTTATTTGCGTGGCATTCAATATTGATTTTGACTACGATCGTTTGCGTAAATTTAGTGAAATAAAATTGTCAAAATTAGTAGCTTTATAATACCTACTAATAAGTGTAGGTAATAATAAGTGTAGGTATTATAACCATTGACCATTGACGTTGAGGCGAAAGTTGAAAAGAAGTACTGGTTTGTTTTTAGACGAGATATGTGTACAGAAAATGTAATCAAATAGTATAAATATATATCCTCTCTATCGTTTTCCGATATTTATGTTGCAAATACAGTGGATGATGCCTTTGACTCATTTCATGACATTATAACATTGCTCTTTGATCTATGTTTCCCTATCAAAAGGATAAAAATTATAAATAAACCAATAAAAAATTATTGGATATCGAAAGGCTTAAAAAAGAGTTGTAGAATAAAAGCAAAGCTTTACTACGAATATAGAGTAACACGTATAAATAAAAAATATATAAAAGAAAAGTATAAAAAATATAGTTTGATATTAAAAAAATGCATAAACACCTCTCAAAGAATAAACAACAATAATTATTTCATCAAATCCCGCAAT
>LQNK01000681.1:19000-65195 GCA_001586405.1 Phoebis sennae | reverse complement strand
CTGAATGTACCTACGCGCATTGATGATGTGTTTTGATGGATAACTTTGAACCCTCATACCTTTTTCATTTTTTAACCGATTTGAATGAAACAAACACTAAAACCTCCGGGGGACTTGCCGAAAACCGCATTTAAATCGGTTAAGCCGTTTCGGAGTTGACTGCGTACAAACGCCCGACAAACAGACAAACAGACAAACAGACAAAAATTCTAAAAATCATTGTTTTGAGTTTAGAATCACAAATGAAACACGAAACACAAACTTTTTCTTGAAAATATTAAATGTACAGACACGGCTAGTCTACGATTTTATTATATGTATAGAATATATAATGTGTATGCATCTCATGTATCTCAAGTATATTACATAGTACAT
Organism: Phoebis sennae; assembly: GCA_001586405.1. Taxonomy (NCBI): domain Eukaryota; kingdom Metazoa; phylum Arthropoda; class Insecta; order Lepidoptera; family Pieridae; genus Phoebis; species Phoebis sennae. The sequence continues at coordinate 64,820 of LQNK01000681.1, read as the reverse complement.
TTTATACATAATTATCTGATATGTGTAGGGCCTAATTCACACTAGCACTTTTTAAATGCAAGTTAAAAAAACGCTGAAATACAACGTATGGACATCCAGGTGTGTGTTCATACGGCAGCCCTTTGAAAATGCGACGCTCGTATGAGATACCTAGTGCCAACGGGGGGGGAATTATTATTGTAAGTCACCAAAACAAGTCGGAACAATTGTGGCTTCCATCACATTACCTACCAACGCACAAACCGTTACAAAAAATCTTACAAAAACAATTACGGGTAAACGGAACACAACCAGTGCGCAGATTTAATTAATCACGAAGAGCATTTCAATGTTTGTAATTAAAATTAAAATTAGTTCTCAAAGTTAGTACACGGGTGAAAATATTAATAAGCGAAGCGGAACATCGACGGCAGATGTAGGAGGGCCCTTTCTCACTGTGCCCTCTAGAAGCCGTAAAGAATATAATTATGAAAAGCTGCACGCCACTGGCAAATTTATTTTATAAGAGATTAAAATTACCCCGCCCGTTGATCTTAATTTTGGCCGAGTTAATGTAAAAATTTAATAAGTTCCGTCCATGAGGGATAAACTTCGGCAGCATTTTTGGGTTAACCGTTTTAATATACGTTGTCCAGAGTCAAGGCGCAAAATATACATTAGTCCTTATTAACATTAAGGCTACAAATTCAAATACGCTGAGCTCTAACAAAACATGTATTAATGTGTTTCTAAAACATATTTGTTCGTTGACAACCCGATTTTTCGAATAGTGTTTGGTAATTATGTAAGCATAATGTTTTTGTTAATAATAATTGACAGTTATTGTATTTAAATTGGAAATAACCATAAACACTACAGTTACAATTTTTTTTCACCGACTAATATTCAATTTCGAAATTTGAAAACTTGACGTTGTAAATTTATCATTTCTAAAAATTATAAATGCACACACATGCACAAATTAACACGTTAGCCGCGAGTTTAGAAAATTGCGCGCATATTTCACGTACCCACGTACAATTCCCCCTAAATTTATATCTCTTACATTTTGATATCGTTTGGCTTGACTCCAAATATCGAATGAGTGGTATCGCCGATGTTCCGTTTATACTAGTTTCTATTGTTGTCCCTCACTATTCGTATTGGTAGGAAAGAGAGACCGCATTGCTCATTATTGCACCTATCATTATAAATGAATATTGCTGGAATATCGGTATAAGGTTTGGAGTATTCCCAAACAAGTATGGGCTGATTCAACATAATGGCATGGTATTATTCATACTGTGCCATAATGTACATGCGATTAGATATGTGTAATACGATATTCAATTTACCTAATATTGCGCTTTTTTTTAATGAAACCTGTCAAGATTTAAAACCATGTATGATTTACACCGTTTTTCTCATTTTCACGCTCCATCATTTGTTCTATAATAATATGTAAAATTGAAATTTTACCAAGAGAAACGAAAACCATCGTAAAAGCTATCTATATCAATATAAGTTTAAAATACGCACTAAATTATAGCACTTAACAATAATTAGATGTATTACCTTTAAAACAAAAAATGAGTTTCAAAAGCTTTGCAAATTATTAATAGATTTAAAACGCTCTATTTGCCTACAAGATCTCTTTTCAATGTTAACGTCTCCCCCTGCCACTATAGATTAAGACTCCCCGATAGGTAGTCAGTCACTTAATATTGCTTTTTATTCGAATAACAAGCTATGCCCCGCGGTTTTTCCCGCGTATATCTGTTTTTCCTGTTCCCGTGGGATTTGATCCTTTATATAAATACTAAATATAAATAAATATAAATATTCGCGGACATTTTACACAACGCCATCTAGTCCCAAACTAAGCAACGCTTGTACTATGGAAACTAGATAACTGATAGACATACTTAAACATACTTTTTTTTTGTAAATACATACATACTATAGATATTAACACCCAGACAGTAGAAAATTACAATGTTCATCACATCATAATTTTCTACCGTGGGAATCGAACCCACACCCTCCGGCGCAATAGACACTGACGTATCCACTGCGCCAACTGAGCAGTCAAATTTTTTTCATCAAATTAATTTGATCCTTTAATAGCGGATAACGTCATAACATCTACCTGAATGCGAACGCGATCCGTCCAGCGGTTTGGCCTGTGCGTTGATAGATCACTATGTCAGTCAGTCACCTTTAAGTTTTCTATTCGATTTATATTCGATATCATTGTCACATATAATCCCTTCAACTTCAGCAGCGCTATATTTCCAAAGCTTAATTTGCATATGGCTACATCTTCTAGCTAGCAGTATTACCTCCTTACAACACCACAGATTAACTGGCAACTTTTTACAGAGCCTCCATATTCATGAGTCTCCCCGATAGGTAGCCGACCACTTCATATTGCTTTTTATTCGATTAATACCCGATATTGATGTTGAATAGATTCCATTTTAACGGAAGCACTCAGGGCACCGGTTTTATACGGTTTTGTTGGCTATGAATATTCCGAGTACTCGCACTAACTAGTCTGCAAGTATTGGAAGGAATTACTTGCTTTCTGCTATACGTTCTTTTGAGTCTGATCCTTTCATCTTTATTAAATGCACTTTATAAACGATAATTAAGATAATATTACGCTTTCTTTGACGATTCTAAAGCAATTTGCATCTGTATTGAGAGTTTAACGATATTATTTGTCTGAGTAGTCTATAATTGGACTGTTGGTAAATTTCTGATGCAGAAGATAAAATTAATAAGAGATAAGGTAGAATGAGTAGTTAAGGAGAAAATGTCAAAATAACAGTTGAATATCTAATATACCAAAGCTAAAATCTGTATCACAAATGTCACACTAAAGTATAATATAATAATTCGTTGAAGTTCAAGCGTGTAGCACTTAAATTGAACTAAAAAAAAATCTGAGATATATCCCAAAAACTAATAAAGACAAGGTTGGATAACCGACTAAAATTTTATCACTACATAGTATAAAACAAAGTCGCTTTTTCTGTCATGTGTCATGTTGTATGTCCCTATGAACGCTCAAATCTTTAAAACTACGCAACGGATTTTGATGCGGTTTTTTTTAATAGATAGAGTAACTCATGAGGAAGGTTTTTATCAGCATTGCACCCGTGCGAAGCCGGGGCGGGTCGCTAGTAATAAATAAAGTCCACAATGGACTGCTTGGTTCAAAATACGTAACCGAAGTTACCTAAGCGTCCAGTAATGAAACCGCCCTAGTACAAAATGACAATATATCCACGGTATATCCCAATAAATTGTAGGAACCGCGGTCGAAAACCCTCCTAAAAATTATAATGAACGCGGCAATAAAATTTATCGCATCAAAATTCAAGGAACCGAAAACTACTTCCATACAATACGTTACCAACTTGAAGGGGCTTACCTGTGCACTAATGAAACCACGCCATTACAGGGCGGCAATATTTTCAGAGGTAAGTTCCCAATAAATTGCGAGGGCCTCGCCGGGTCGAGTCCCGTCTTAGCCCGGAATGAATTTATCGTATGATAGGTTATCTCGCGAGAATTGTATACTCGTGTCGTTTGGGAGGTCAAGATTCTAACTTTCTTAGTTTATGATATATTGGACCGTTTGGGGGACTTCTGGTGCGGTTAAGCCAGTGGATATTGTTATTTACGTTATAAACTTGGGATACGCTTAGTGAAATATATGTACGTGAGGGGTGGAAGGGTAAAGATTTATTCAGGGACACATTTATGAAGATGGTATTATCGTCCATTTGATTTTATGATGATGTAGCTTTTGGGGGTTTAGATCGAGTTTTATATCCAATGTAATAGTAAAATTATTTGAATAACATAAAGAGATATTTTATATTACATTTATCACAAGTCCCAAACTAAGCTAAACTTGTACTATGGAAACTAGATAACTGTTGTAACTCTATATACTTAAACATACTTTTTTTTGTAAATACATATTTACTATAGATAGGAACACCCAGACAGTAAAAAATTACAATATTCATAACATCATAATTTTCTACTCGTGGGGATCGACATTCGACACCCTCTGGCGCAATAGACCATTGGCAAATCCACTGCGCCAATCGGGTCATCTAGTACTCAATCAAAATGTGACAAACCTTACAAACATATCGTATTCCTGAATGGAGAGAGAGAGAGAGAGAATGAGAAGAAAGAGAGAGAGAGAGTGAATGGGGCGCGCATTATCTATAAATTATCGCTCACTAAAATATCAATTGCAACACAATAGGTAGATGAGGCAGCCGCGCGCAAAACTTTTAATTGGAACAAAATCCCCGCAACGAAGGCGTTTTAATTAGGAAAATTTCCTATGAACAAGCGGAGAACGCAGTATAATTTCTATGCAAATTGCGCATTTTAACTTCCAGCGACGCGGTCTCAACGGTTACTTTGGGAGACAGATCGGAGCGTTCCACTGCGCACTTCGTAAACACTGAATCTTCGTATTGTTACTTTTTATTTACGATCAGCATTATATTATTTGAATGGAGCTTACATAAATTAATCGATTCACTTATTAAGTAATATACTTGACGAAGAAACCTGCAACAGGCAATGCGCTTGTAATAATTTTACAAGAACTGTAATACCACATACTAAATTATACTAATAATGTTTTATTAAGCCCTTTATTTGCCATTTATTAAAATGCTAAGATTTTCCTTTTTTTATTTAAATCAAAACCCAATTTTATTTTCCTTACTAAATTTATTTATGGGTGTTATAACAAAAAAAAAAAAACATCTGTCATACCTCTCCGTCTATTGACTCTTATCATGTACTTGACGTTGGCAAAATCCGTGTAAGAAGTGCGTATGTAACAAGAGAATAAGTATCATTTACTCGGCTCACACCACAGAATGATGGTCCCCCGTCAAGCGTTATTAGAACATACATGCACGTAATTTTAATAAAAAAAACGCGCTACAAAATCTACCGTCCACGCGTCCGGGTCACGAGTCAAAGTTCCAACGTTCGGTACATTAATTGTTTGCCCGCTGAGGCTGTTTGCTCCCGCGTTATAAGCACATGTTGCTTGTATAAACACAACGATCTCTTGATTACTTAACTGGCTTTAACAAACGGGAGGTTACTAATTCGATACACAAACACTGAACAAATTTGGAATTAAAACTATACAGCAACTTATATTACAGCAGATTTAAAAGTTCAAATGGTTTTAAAATGGTCTTGTTTTAAAATGGTAAAATAATCAGAACGGTAAAAATATAAAATGAGATGTTAGAGGTTGAATGATTCTTAGTTTTGAGTTAATTAATCAAGAATTAACAAGAGCTAATTAATCAGAAACATATTCTTGACAATAATTTCACAATTAACACTTATGAAGTATTAAGCAAAACAATGTACTATCTCTACTGTTAATTTAAATTTACCAATCTAAAAATGCTCAAATTTCGTGTACTGTATTTGTGTAAAAAAATATTTTTTCCGCTGTGCGTTCAATTTTCACTGCGGCGTGTGGCATGAATGGGCCGGCTCACCGGGCTACGCAACGCTTCGCCACAAAAAAACGGTAAACAAAACAAACATTTATGTATTTATTTAAAGAGACTGCAAACATATTACCTTTTAGATAAACACGAGATCCTTGACAGAAATGGAATTTAAATATGTATCTCTAATTTCATAGGTAGGTAAAATATTCTATCAAGCTTTGCTTCGCTTAGTGATTGAAAGTTATAATATACATAAACAACTAATAATAAGAAGATAACGTATGTATCCCACTTCTGTATTGGGTTTGTTGGTACATTAACGAGCCGCCCAAAATATACAATCTAATAATCGTTATCATATTTCAATTCGGGTAGAACTTGAAACTTCACTGAGTAATTGGTAATAATAACAAGTTGTGACAAAGATTTATGTTGGATAATGATATCAAAATTACATTAAATAACACTCCATTAACATGAAGTCCTAAACGTCTTTCAAATTCAATATTTAAAGAACAGACTTAATATTAATATAGCAAACGATGTAAGAATTAATAATCATATAACCAAATATATCTCCATAGAATACCCAACGTTCACAAATGAAACTTCAATCCAATCAAGCGACATATCACATTACAACAATCGAATATTACTACGTTATTGTTCATAACACACTAAATGTATTAGTCTAGCCGGGTTTACTTTGCAAATGAATTTAACCTCTTAACTCCCTCCCACTTTCTCGGTAACCTCTCGTATATACGTGTTTGTAAATCAATTACTGCTGTTCGTCAATACGTCAAACTAATGCTGCTTATGCTATGGTTAATATATTATATTGACAATGTATTGTTTGGAGTATAAGCATAGAAAACATAATGCTATTTAGTATCGAATGGCAGGGATTTAATCTAATTTTGACTTTAGTGGTAACATAATAAAACACAATTCAGCTATCGCAGCGTTACATGGATAAAATATATCAACATCTCTTTTTGTCATATATCGTAGCTTCTTTAACGCTGCAGCCTAAGAATGTGCGACTTTTTCAGAGAAAATGAAATAGCTACAGGGGATTATATTATAGTAAGAAAATTTTCTAGGCGTAAGGTGATATTATGGTTTTTGACTTTTGTATCGTGTTTTAATAATGTAGTCAGAGCGTGACCTAATTCCACTAAGTGATCCTACAACCCGTTAGAAAATAAGTAAATATAAATACTATAAACCCATATTAATATTAAACAAAGCACGTCTCAGCCATAATTTAAAACACTTAAAAAGATTCAATATCAATCGCGCCGCTATTTTCCCTTGACAAACATAATATCCAATATATAGAATATTCAAACAATTGAATGAATCGAGCCAATATCAAATGTCAAATACAGTTCAGCGGTGCTAGACTCGACGTTGATTATTAATCAAATAATGGTTTCCGGAGAACAGACGTCTCCAGCTATCTTGAGAAGGGAGCGGTGCCATACGATGGCAAAGTGAGCACGGCACACATTTTATGCAATCTTAATGTTGATGAAGAATTGTTAAGAACTATTTCATTGGGGCGTTACTTTGATTAACGAGTCGTTTGTCAAATTATCCGTATTTGTGAAGTAAGACATTTCTCAATGCGTTTCAAATGAATTTATTACAAAAACAATAAGTTTTGTGCAACAGCGGGCAAGGGGAGCAAGTGATTCACCTGATGTTAAGTGACTGACCGTAGCCTATGAACATCCACAACAGCAAACTGTCGCAGATGCCTTGCCAGCTTGAAAGAAGGGGAGGGGATAGGCAGAAGATCAATGATGGGAAATTGGAAAAGTAGTAGAACAGGGTGGAATGGGATAAGAATACAGGCCTCCGCGAGCTTGTCCTATACGTGCAATGCTCGGCTGAAGTTAGTCAGAAGAATGTAAATGGGGAAGCGATGCATGTATTCTTATCCGTCGCCACACGAGTAACACGAGTTGTACACAAAACGGAACGATAAAAAAAACATGCATTTGCTCATTTATCAATTACAAATATCGACTGCTAGCACGTGTACGTTTCTGAACTTTTTAATTTATGCCATTGAAATATTGTCAATATAGGACGCGGACGAAAGCGGCGGATTAATATTTATTTAATTTTCGGCCGCCGCGCGTTGACGAGTTTTTAAAGGTACGTTTTTGTTTTGTATCGAATATTTTTTCACGCTCTTTACGCAGCGCGCATAGATTTATAATATATATATATATATTTTTTATATGAAAAACACGGCAGTTTGAATTGCACAAAACAACGAACGAATAGGGTTGTGCGAAATTTATTTTTATCTATATATATATCAAACAAAGACGCGTCTATTACAACACTCGAAATCTCCTAGACCAATTCGGCAGAAAATTTGTAGAGATAGCTTGGAAGCCAGGAGAATGACTTTGACTGAATAGGATACTTTTAAATCCCCAAATTCCCACGGGAACGGGCTCTATACGAGGTTGAAACCGCGGGGCACACCTAGTATAGTAAAAATAATTGTGAGCCAATTTTATACTATAATTGATAGATACGTCATACGCCTACAAAACTTCTGCGAAAATATTCCTATCAAAAAAGCAACTAGACATTAACTTGTAAAACTTTGGTAGCAACTGGCAATTGACTCCAACTGAAAAATCAAAATAAGCCCTTTATTAACATATCTATAAAGTTGTAAACTTTTAGGTGCTAGTGATTACAGGTCTTTTACAGACCTATTTCAGACATAAGTTGTGAAGGCAAATAAATATTTAAAAATATACTATTATTTTTTTATTAAATATATCTTCATGTAATTAAATATTATCTGTCTCGCTTATAACCAACATTACGATAAAGACCTCACTATAGAGCTTCGCCGGCAATAGATTTACTAGTATAATAGTCTAGTCGTCGCGGTCCATAGAAGCGCCATTCGACTTTTTGAAAACACCTAACGAGGTACTTCACACCTTTACACGGTGTTCGAGGAAACAAGATGAGCATTAGGAACGGACAGACGGCAAGTGCGGGGTAAGAACCTTATCGAACGTTTTGAAGTTCAATGCAAAAGGAGAAAAATCTTGTACAATATTTGAGACATGTTGTATATTTTCTTTAGCAAAAATTATATGAATATATGCGCACAAGTATATGCGCAAACACAGATGCACTCTCTATTCCTTCACTCTCATAAAGCGATGGGACGGCAGCCCGGCACGACCGGAGAAATATCAGGCCTTTGTCACGCCACGTATTCAGTATGTAACTAGTGGCTCGCCTCGAGCTGGACCTCGCGTTGTAATGTTTATATATTAATCGAGACCTTACATTTGATGTTACACCAAAGCCTGTACTACTGTGGCTTATTACTACGTCTTGCAAGTCCGCGGACAAGAAGGCAGATAACGTACAAAACGACAACTGATAAAAAATTAAACTAATACAATAATAATATAATAATAAAGTTATACATTTTTTTTTCGTTGATTGAAGTAAAATTTTAAAGAAAAAAGACGAAGGATTGTAAGTTGTAACTTGTAACATAACCTAACATATACATAACACAATACAGTACTACAATTTTGAATTTACAGTTTTGAAAAATTTGAAATGGTTTTAGCAATTTAGATTTAATTCGGTTTATTAATTATTATTTATTATAGAACAAGACTACGTATCTATAACTTATCAAAGATTGACCATTAGATAATCCAATCACAATAATTTGTATCGATTGGAAAAAACATCTATAGCGCTATTCAAAAGCCTCATAGCGCCATCTGTATTTTTCAAATATCACGTTGAGCACAGTTTGTTCTTTTTATATTAAACGCGATTTTTCATACTGTTATTTTTTTTGGCATAGTAATCGTCGTCGTTAAATATAAAAAAATAATATAACTATTATCTGTTTTTAGAAAAAAACAATCAACAGTTAAGTAAATCAAACCGTTGATTATCGGAACGGATATTATAAAATTTACAACATTTTTGTAATAAATACTTTAATAAAAATTAAAATTCTGTAACAAAATATATGGAACTAAATTCATTAAAAATGGGCCACCTGGGCCTATTGTGTTGGGGTTTTATCAATCGTTATAATAATATACGTCGCGTCCACTAGATGGCGAAGGAACTAAGGAATCTTTGTGCGTAGTAATTAGTAATTGTGTTATTTTAAAAATTGCCTCATAAAAACTATTAATAATGTTTAGATACAATATTTATAAGTTACCATACGTTAACTTTTATGAAATTCATATTTTATTGAGTATTATGACTGTTTGAAAAATGAATGATTCATATGAACTGTAAATACGACAATAGATGGCGTTGATTAAAATTTTTGTTTTACTTATTTTACTTATATTTTGGAATCGGCTTATATTAAAAATAGTTGAATACTTGTTATGTTATGTACAAATATTCACCTTTCATTTGATACCACACTTTGGTATATTCATATTTTACTCGCTTTTTGATCCCCCCTATCTTTGCAATCCCCATACCAATTTTTCTCATCTTCGAACACAAGATTTCTTTTTATCTGTACTATTTGCCTACGAAATTTTATCAAGATCGGATAAACAATATTCTTTATATCGTCCGACAAACATTTAACTGTTTATCCCCCCTATCTTCTTTACCCCCCCCCACCGATTACGCTCATCTTCAAACTTGACATTTTCTTTTGTCTAAACTATACGCCTATGAAATTTTATCAAGATCGGATAGACGATACTCAGGTTATCGTCGGACAAAGTTTTTCATACTTACATACAAACATACATACATACAAACATACAACCGCCCGGCCATCTCGACTCTGAGACCTCGCTTCGCTCGGTCAACAAAATATATCTAACAATCACCATCTTGCAACAGTCGCAATGTACACAATCCATTACTCGAAACATTCAAAAACAAATACTCCCTACGCTCGCATTCACCAACCCAAAAAGCAATGTATCGCACTCAAAGTCAACAACACGAACAATCGCGTAAATCTAAGAAACCAACAACGCACCACAATCCCATCCTCACCACTTCCGGAGCCATCGCAATTAAGCCAAAACTGTCCGACGCAGCGTCACACGAAACATCTCGTCACGCCTCTTATTCCGTATGTATGAGACAGTGCCTGCGGGAGGCGTATTTAAAAGCTAGACATCCGAGTGTCAGTACCGCCGGTGAATACTGAATGCCACGCTCTGCCTCAAACTACAGGGTACTTTGAGGTCGTTTAAACGGTCACGTCTTTGGGTACACGAAATTGTTTTAAAACGACATTTTAAAACACGTAGCCGGCCCGCTGAGAGTATGATGCATGGAAGTTTTCGGAAAGTATGAAATTTCTTAAGATTATTATCATATTATAATATTTCTAAGGATTTGATTAATTATAATGTTTGACTCGATTTTTCGACAACATAGCCTCCTATATTTTTTAGTTTTTATATGTCTATAGATCATAATTATTAATCTTATATAATATAAATAATTTAATGTTGTAACTTATTATAATAATTATTATAGGTGCACCAAATTTTTTATCGTAAGCTATTAATACAAGCAAAGTGAATTATTTGTTAGTTGTTCAATAATAAACAAATACATGACATAAAATACACGGTATTACATAATTTTAATTATGATAAAATTTTTACTTGAATAAAATATAACATCATATTTCAAATACCTTAAAACAACGATAATCAGGCGTTTAACAGATGTCCTTTCAAACGAGCATAAACTTTATACAAAAGCGACATGACTTATAAAGAGTCTCAATCACATAGCAAAGTCTTACAAGTTGTCTAGAAATAAGTAACTTTCAAACCTTTCACAACAGACGCCTGCCTTCGGCAATATTCCAAGTTTACAGCTGTTACAAGAAACCGTATAAATTTAATTTAAGTAAATGAAGTTTAATATGATCGTAATTTCACTCCTTTGATTTATAAGGGAAATTGTTCAAAATATGTTAAGTACCAATAATGCAAGCTTATCAATACTAGCCATGCCCCGCGGTTTTATCCACATATATAGTCCGTTCTCGTGCGATTTCCGGAATTAATCAAAATCATTTCTTAGCGGATGCCTTCGTTATAAAATCTACCTGCATACCAAATTTCAGACCAATCCGACCAGTGGTTTGTGCTGTGCATTGATAAATTCAGTCAGTCATCTTTTAGCCATATAATTAGATGTCCATATATCAAGGCATAACAGTTGTATGGAACATTTGACAAAGCAAGAAATGAAGTTTCCATAAAGATACTTAAAAATTAAGAAAAGAAAAATGACCTGCATATTGCCATTGAACAAAATTAATCTTAAGTCGTCAACTTCAATAAAGGACACTTAAATCAAAACGCTCGAATAAAAAAGAAAGGCGAACTAGCCATTCCTCCGCGCTTAGTAATTTTGCACCTGCGTCCAATATTTTAATTCCCTACATTTTTCCTGCGCAACTCCCCGACAGCAATTTACCAAATTAGCCTAACAAACAGACCAAATTTAATGCGCGAAGGTATGGCTCAAAGGACATTTTGCTAAATTATTTAATATTCGTCGGGAGATCCTTAACCGACCGCTGAAAAGGCCCCACCCTACCTTCGCCTTTTGTATATAAACAGTTTTATTTTCGAAACGACAAACCTGAGGACGTCGAGTTTATTCTATTTTATTTCTCTTTATGGTAACGTTATTTAAAAAGGACTGAATCAATTTGAAGCGAAATTCTTTGCGAACTCAAGAACTTTGTATAAATATAACTCTTGCTTTGTACATATTTGTTTGCGAGTCGCTTTTGTTGGCGCTCCTTGGGATTACTGTAGCGTCTCATGTTTAAATAATTTCAAGTCACTTTAAAAATGCTTATCTCGCATTTTAATACATAATTCTTTAAGATTTATGGCTTCAGAGTGCAAATATCGATGACTGATGTTCTATTTAATAAACGTCTTTCTTCTAAATGATTTCTCCGCGTAGCATCTGAATAATACTGTTAACTGGTATGGTAAGGAGTTTTGTATAAGGGAGGCCATACACGTTAGGGTTTGCATGATGGCTTTAAACTTACATGCTTAACCAACAGGCAACCCCAAGCGTGTCTATACTAATATTTATCTACACTAATATTATACAGAGGAAAACTTTGTTTGTTTGGTTGTAAAGAATAGGCTCAAAAACTACTGAACCGATTATAAAAATTCTTTCATCATTCGAAAGCTACATTAGTAACATAGGCGCGAGTAACATAGGCTATATTTTATAGGGTATAAAATATATAACATTATGCTACGGGGGCGAAGCCGCGAGGATTAGCTAGTTATAAATAAAGAGGAAATATTTGTTTGTTTGTATTGAATAGGCTCCGAAATTACAGGACCGAACAGAATCAAATTTTGTACAGGGATTCTTTGAAATCAGGAACGACATAGAATAGTTGTTAGCTATAAGCATCTTTATTTTATATTTGTTTAAGTTAAATATGATTAAAGAATCAACAATTCTGCTTGTAACTTAAAGCAAATATTAACTCAGTATTTTTACATTATTTCAGACTCAAGTACAAACTGATCCCAAAAAAAAAACTTAATTGACGAATGTAACATAATTTATTAAAATTAAATATTATCAATCAAATTATCCATATTACCACCGTTAAACTAGAAATCCAATACACCCACAGCAAAATTATCCATTATTTACTTTTAATACATCCAAAGCGAAAAATCGATTAACAATCTTCCCCAGTAATTACGAGCAGACAGCGCAAGTCACAATGCACATTACCCGGCGTGTCTGCTAAAACGAAGAGCTTGAAGCAACAACAATGACGTTTTTCATACTTTTTTGCGCGCCCCCCGCTTCCTTTCAGTGGAAACACCAATTTTCTATGACTTCTTGACGTTTTCACTCCCGCTATTTCGTTATGGTTTCGCGTTGATTTGATGCGGTGACCAAGTGTAAGGGGATTGTGATACTGGTTAATTTCAATATAAATCTTTATTTTTAGAGTGACCGTGGCGGTTCATGTTAATATTGGTGTTTATTTTTAAAATGGCCGATGAGTAGAGTAACAAAGAGTTTCCTGTCAGTTCTTCAAAAATGTTTGTAATGAGTTCATTTGACTACTTCGAAGACATGCAAATCTGACCCCTGAAATAAGAGTTTTTGTGGCCTGTTATTCTAGTGATCTCTCAGGTCTGGTATGTAAAGTAAAGTAAGATGTAAAATCCTGTTTACAAACTTTGTTTTCAAAATATATAACCTACCGACCACGGAATAACTGCAACTTCTTTTGACATACCTCATACCTACATGCATTCTAAATGCATTTCTGTCACAGACCGATTTACGTTTCAATCCTTGCATTAACGAGCACCTACAACCCACCTGCCATCTTATCCACCCCGTTGCAAGAAAGCGACGTTTCTATATACAAAGATTCAATCTAAACGGGCTTCTAGATATATCCGTAACAGTGCACACCGCGTGGTCGCCGCGGCCCCGCTAAGGGTCGGCATTCAGACGAGGGCTCTCGCATCGCAGTCTCCATTCATTGTGACGATTGCGCTCTCATTATAAAGCCGAGGACCTTTCAGACGTGCGCGGCGGCCGGAGTACAAACAGAGAAAAAATGCCATCCGTCGAGTGATGTTGATGTGTGGTTTGTGAGGAACTAGATCACCATCATTAGAAATATGAATTTTAGATTGGCCTTAGTTACTAAAAATCAATAAATTGCAGAGGCGTAAAACGTATTTCGTGATATTTGTTTTCTAAACATGGAAAATATGCTCACCAAAATAGCTCATGAAATTGAATCGCGTTGACATTCGAATCAGATTTTTATCAATATACCTATTTAATGACTGAAATTTACGTCTGGTTATCAACATAAAATATCACTACAGAAGTCAAATAATACTTCTTTGACGAAGCCAAACATATTGAACTAGGCCGGTTTCGCTCGCTTTAAAGTCGGGATGTATAAATCAGTACAAAGTTTCCTATTGCCTAATCACTGTCTGTATAAGAAATTTCATCAAAATCTGAAAGATCATTTGTTGCGGCGTGATTGACATACAAACATACGAACACGCAAACATCCAAACTTTCACATTTATTATATTAATGTTTGGATAAAAATCCGTATTTACAAACAATATTATGAGTTCTCTCAGCGCAAAAATAAACCTATTCAGAGATGATACTTGAGTGACGATTTGTTGCTTGACGTTTAAATTAATTGTTTGTTAATTAAAATTGACATTTTCAACGCATTGAGAAATCTTTTACTTCGCGTAGTATTTCACTTATACAAATTTTGTTTGTGAATACGCGAGCGACCACAATAAGATTTGTAACAATCAAATCGCTCAAGAACATTCCAAAAAACCATTTTAATTACTCGTTCTACGTACACTACGAGAAAAAGGAATCGCACCGCGCTCACGTATTTTGATGGCAAATAAAAAGGGTACAAAAAAGGAGAGAGCCCTCCACATCTCCATCGAGGAGCCGCTCTGATTAATGACGCGCTCATTCAATTACAGTTTGTGTTTGCATTTGTTCCGATTATCGATTCGGGCTTAACCCGATTTCTACGAAACTAATGACGTATGCTTTGTCATGTTACACTGGGATGGATTTCAATCATTTATATTGTGCCTCTGTGTATGCAATGCAATTAGTGGAGTGCGATAGATAAAACAATAGGCTTTACGGGGTGACATATAATAATTATACTTAGGGCTATGAAATTTTTATTTTATTAATTAACTAGGCTTTCCACCCGCGGCTTAATGTGGACTACAAATTTCTGTATTATGTAAAGGCGCATAGATTGCGAGATTTAGTGAACCCTATTTCCATAGAAAAACTTTAGAAATGAAATATCTCAGCGGACCTGCGATCGAAATTTTTTACACTTTTGTTGTATCACAGGCAACATACATATTATACAACAATATAAAATGCGATAACAGATGAACAAACATACAATAAGACAAATAGACAAACAAAAAAAATCTAAACATAGTTTTGGGGTCTATAAAACATTCTATATTATATTGCATATCTAATATTATTTAAAAAAAATATTTGATGTACGGAAATGGTCTCATTGCTGTTTTATTATATTCTCATCAATTGCGAGTAACTCAACAAAGATAATAAATTTGTACTTAATAAATCAAAATTTATATAATTTCGCATTCAAGTATACATAAATTTTCATTAAATTGTTTTCATTTGAAGTTTACTTTAAATTAAAATAAAATAAGTGGGATAGCATTATATTTCAATGTTTAATATGAAGAATAATCGTTATTTTTTAATATACGTTTTTAATAAAAATCGCTTATTCTATAATTAAACGCATCTTCAAAAAAATTAATACAAAATCTATGACATAAAAAATTATTTAAATATGACCAATTATAATTCTAACATTTATTTTATTCAACCAAAAATAAGGTTATTAATC
Source organism: Phoebis sennae (assembly GCA_001586405.1). Classification (NCBI taxonomy): domain Eukaryota; kingdom Metazoa; phylum Arthropoda; class Insecta; order Lepidoptera; family Pieridae; genus Phoebis; species Phoebis sennae. Next base: position 48,806 of record LQNK01000681.1, on the reverse strand, counting down.
AAAAACTCTCGCATCTAAATGAGCACCGAAGCACAACCATTTCATACGACTCCATTTCACTCTGTATAAAATCGAATATGCCGTCATTCCACGACACGAGTCATCCCTATTTGCGCAAACTTCAAAGGGCAAATTCTTGTGAAATCTTTATTCAGACTGCACGTACAATGACCGTAGGTGAAAAGACGTAGGTGATTCAAACTCCCTCACATGAAATGGTAAAACCCCGTGCCACAAAATACATGTCATTACCAGTATTTACCTTGGAATCTTTTACAAACATATCATTACCAACATGCAAAGCACAAAGAATGTTTGTAAATCAAACTTGTATAAATAATTCCTCTTTTTAACGTTACGCAAAGGCTCTTCTTTTTCGACGAAATGTATAATTGCACTGCATATTTGACTATGTTACTTTGTGGGATTCCATTTTAATAAACCTTTTGAAATCTGCGTGGTTTTGTTTACTATTTTTATGTTAATGTTCAGAGGCGGCTTTAGGAAGTGGCGAACGGGGCAATCGCTCGGGGCCTCGCTCTTTTAGGGGCCTCGCGCATACTTATATTTCTGACACCTAGCTAATCCCAATTCAACCCATGCTATTCTTTCAAACGAAAGTTACTTAGCTGATTCGTTATATTGTTGTGCTTTAATCAAAGATTTTAAGTATTGAATTAACCGGTTTCGAAGATTCATCAGGTACCTGATGATGAATTTTCGAAACCAGTTGTAATTAAATAAAGCTTACTAATAAATACTGGAAATAGTGTAAAAAGTATTTAATTCATTACTTGAAATGCATTTCCACCAAGTAGTCACAATACACTCTATCAAGTATATCAAAGATTTTAGTATAAGAAAAACATCCGCAATTTTGTTAATTATGTAAATATTTTTAAACTTAAATCTTATTAACTTGTATGACAAGCATTTCTTGTATTGACGAGATTGCTTAACGCCGCCCGAGGCTTCGCAAGGACCTTCCGACTGGCGCCTCGCAAAAACCTCCCGCCCGGGGCCTCACAATGAGTAAGTCCGACGCTATTGATGTTTAATAAAAGAGTGGAACCTTGCATATTGGTAAAAAACCTGTAAGCATTCCGAACAATCCATTACGTTTATGGATAAATAATTCAAAGCAGATCAAGCTTAATCGTAACAATCTGAACCGATGCTAAATATTAACGCGCTACGTATATCAAAACGACGATATACAAATTGCATACAATAATTTGTGACATTAGCTCTATGTAGCTGCGAAATTATAATTTAATCCTAATCACTATCCGATGCAGTCATCATATACTTGTAATATCTACTGCGATTCACAACTCATTACCAAATATTGCAATCAAACACAACATACACGCACACACACACACACACGAACACAAAACAAACACAAGTTATGAATCGACGTTTAAGCGATTTTATGATATTCGGAAAATAATATGTATTTTGATGATTTAGTTCAAAAATAATTTCTTTTTATTCGTGCAAAGTGATTGCACTATATTTGTAATTTATCATATTGTTATAAAAAGTAAAATGTATTTAGTGTAAGTTTTGTAAATTTTTCTTTGGTCTGTTGCGCCGGAGGGTGTGGGTTCGATCCCCACGAGTAGAAAATTATGATGTGATGAACATTGTAATTTTCTACTGTCTGGGTGTTAATTTATCTATAGTATGTATGTATTTACAAAAAAAAAAAAGTATGTTTAAGTAGGTCTATCAGTTATCTAATACCCATAGTACAAGCTTTGCTTAGTTTGGGACTAGATGGCGTTGTGTTAAATGTCCAGGAATATTTATTTATTTATTTATTTTCATCACGGTACGGAGGAAATAAACATAATATAAATATGACCATGGGTTCTTGTATTTCTAACTTTGAACTGTGTTGATTCTCAATGACTTACAGGTGTTTATATATCTATCAATTAACGATTGTATTGTATTATGTTCTACGGTTATAGATGAGCATTAAATAAAGACTCAAATATCAGTAGGTACACAGATCAACGGGTACGTCCGTACGCCACAGATGACAGGTTTGAAGTGTCAAAAGTGACACAATAGCGGTTTGTGTTCTAACATTTATATGTTATGAAAAACAACGGTTATGAACAAAATAGAGATGTAGTCCCATAGTCCCAAGAAAATGGAAGAAAATCAATTCACATGTCATGATTTCTTCACCAACGATAATACATTTATCAGCCCCCAATCACGCGCTGCTCACCCGCGCCGGGCAGCGATATGCAACCGCAAAAACGACCCAACTAGATATAATTATCTCGGCTGCTTTAGAAGCATTAATTATTCATAGCGCTCGCGGCCGGGGGGTATAACGAGCAACAAATGGATGGGGTTCGGTAGCCGCTCCCGGAGGATAGCACTCCTCGCTCGGATCGCATACTGTAATATGAGCTTGTACTGGCTCATTGTATCGGTTAATGTGCACGTTAAATTGTTTATACCGGTATGTGTATTAAATTCTATCTATAAAGTATATGAAGCTACTTGTATATATGTGTTATGGACGATATGGACAGCGGTGATCACGTGGCATCAGCTAACTCGCTTTGCTCCTTTCGCTTTTTTTACCATAAAACTGTTTATTTAGAGAGATAAAGGCAAATGTAACAGTCGTTGTTGGTAGTTGGAATAAACCTAAAATTACATAAAATTGTTATATGCTGATGTTTATTAGAATATTTTAATTGGATTTACAATATAACGACGCTTTAACTTGTCATTGGGAACTGGTGTGAATGTCTAATAATATAAAGTAATTAAAAATGTGTTTTTTATTAATTAAAACACCTTTATAAAACTATTAAATTAGTAGCCCAACAATTTGATTCAATCCTCACACATTCTCCAAGCCTCAAAACCAAACAACCAAAAAGCTCCTAAAACCGATGACACTAAACAAATATCGATTTGCCGTCACAAAAGCCGGGCCGCGTCAACCCGCGACAAAAACAATTACGCGGCGTACTGCTGAACATTTACATAGAGGGCGCCACGTCACCTCGGGCGCGCGATTAAGGCCCCCAAAATATACGTCAACGTGTTGACGTTTTGATGAGGCGAAATTTCTGCCCCGGGCGAATGCCCGCGGGGACTGCGAGCCCGGCAAAGACGCCCCGGGAGAGCCGTGCCGCCAGGAAATGAAGCTTATCATCGAACTCTTGCCGCCGCTCGTGTCCCGGTTGTGTCGTGGCCTAAATAGCCGACATTTTTTCGCGGCGAATAATAAGTCCGGGGACAATATGGCGGGCGGCGTGACGAGTGAACGCGGAACATCTATGTGATTAATGTCTTTAAATAAATGCCAATTAGTACACCTGTTGGTATATTACGCATTTGACATTTTAATATTATTCGTAATGTCTTCAAATTATACACAAGGAAGACGTAAATAAGAGCCAATTGAGACAAGGAAAGTTGGCGAGCAAAAAGCAAGCCACTTCCTACAAGCTAGCAAGAAACTTTGTAAACACGCTCAATATTCTTGTTACAATGGATAATGCGACTGGTACTCGCTGACAAAAGTGCTTATTTCTTTGCGTTGACAAAATATCGATTATAAAGGGCACCTTCAACAACACTATGAATTAGTTCACGTCAAATCATAACAGTTCATTATTTACACGACACTACTAAAACGGAACGCAATTTAAACTTCGCTGGCCCGCCGGAACCATAGATTGCGAACGTGTCTGACAGTTCAGTCGCACACAAAGTCGGCGATCAAAAGGCGGCCGACATCAAATTGTCGGCGTAATGGAGCCGTCACACGCCGACACCTCGTCACCGGCACAAGGGTGACCGTTTAAAACTTTCCAAACATCAACTAACAACACAATGCATTCGGGCGTGTGCATAATGCCACTACGTAGAAAGTATAGTTTTTTTTATTATTTATAAGGACAAAGGAAGGAAAGAAAAAAACTAAGGGCGACCTTGTTCATAATTTGATCAAAAGTTAACTTCAATCCGGCAGCGTTGGCATCAAATTTGATATAGAAAATAAAAACAGCGGGTCCTGTCTATTTATAGTTCAATACATACAAAATAGACATGGAATATTAGATGGGCAGAATGTATTGTATAGTACAGACTGTAAGCTAGATCATATCTACTAGATGCACCCCGCTGTTTTTATGTTGTTCGTTGTACGATATAGCATTTTAATAGCTCAGAGATGGTACATCTTCCAAGTGTTTAAATATTGTTTAAAAATGGATATACTATCTTATTTATGTTTATCTTACATAATATGTATTCATGATCTCTTTCTTAACCTGTTTAAACGTAACCCTTGTCTGGGACAGAACTAAGTACTGGTACATCTAACTTTAATACAATTAATTCAAATGGAATAGATTCCTTTTCTTAGAAATCCACTTCTCGGCACTTTAAAGGTTTCGCTTTCATCAATTGTTGTTCACATAACAAAATGAGACGAAAAAAAACCTTAAAGAAAAAAGGGTTGGTTATCTTGAATCCATACAAGACGTTGTATTCGCAACATAAAGACTGAAACCTTTACCTTTACCATGAGTTATATTTACCTCGTCTATTTCAGTGAAAGTAAAAACGCAACAGTGAAAACACGATTGACATTGACACAATGAATCGTGCCACATTTTCCATACCTTTATCTTCAGCCGCTATTGATTCATTACGCATGGCTTACGCTGACTTTTTTGATTTCGCAATATTCAAAGAAATATATGAAAACCTTGAACCATTGAGGAAAACGGAGAGCATTTCTCATACGGATCCCGTACAAGACGGCGTATCCGCGTCGTAAAGAGCGAAACCTTATTCTGCAATATTCAGAGTATCCGCGGCATTTCGCGTCATATCGTGAAACCTTTGCGGTTTACAGCCAACTATGGCGGCGTGAGCGCTGTACTCTACACTTTATGGGGTTTGGATTAAGAGATGTTGAATAGATTTGTTCATATTTTTTGCATGACAACTAAATTGAAAGTTAAGCTTAAAAAAAGAAACCAGTAAAAGTAATATTAGATAAAATTTTTGGATAGTTAGTATTTATATTGATTTAACGATAGGTGAGCTATCGTTTTTGTACACAAACGTTTTTCAATGCAAGTGACGTTCCTGCACCACCAACACCGGCGCCTGATGCGTCCCCCCCGCCCGCACATGCGCCCGCACCCTCGGCGCGAGCGCTGCGTGCTGCTGCTCGCAGTGCGAGGAGAGACGTGACCGCTTAAACGCCTTAATCCCCCTGATGAAGGACCTCCGAATCGGTCCGAAACTGTCGGTCTAAACCGAGTTAAAATACAGTGAGTATAAACCGTCTTAATACAACTAGTTAGTATTTGCTATTAAATTGCGTTTTCTAAATAATACAACTATGATAGAATAGAATGCTTTATTTTACTTAAAAATACATGTTAGTTATCGTAAAACAGGTGGCTTTATCGCTCTAGGCAATTCCTACCAGGCAATCTTTAGGCGTAAGAAAAGTAGCTTCAAGGAAAGCGGGTAGTTCAGCATGGATGCACTTTGCAATTGCAAATAAGCAGGGAAATTAAAGGTTAATGTAAAACCCCTCTAGTTTTTATTCATTTATGCATTTCTTTAAATTGTACATGATCCGTAGGATGTACGGGTAATACTACAACAACAAGTCCACCAAGTAACAAAATTGTATAACAAAAATATAACAATTTCACCGCTATACTCAAAATCCTACACACTTGAAGAGAACAATCCCCCATAATATTCACGACGTTGAATAGCATCTCCGCAATGAATCAGATTAAACCACACATGAAAATACTAAGAGCTAATTTCCTTTCCGTCTTGTGCTACGTTCAACGTGCACGTCAAAATGTAGACCAATTTAAGTTAAAACAATGGCCGTGTCGGCGTTTGTCATAAATAGAACAAACGACGCCGCGAACACGGTGACTGTAAACTGTTGTAAAGCCGTGTTCACGGCCACAGGAACGATAAGCGACAACTTCACAATGACCGACAATTATTTCCCCACTAGTGAATGAGAATTACAAAATATGAGGCCTTTTTAATACTGTTATTTGCCCTTTAACGCGGGGACATGTTGTTTTATACCCTTCTATCGGCTTTGCTTTTTTAACCGGCTTCCAAAAAAAGAGAAGGTCCTCAATTCGACTGTATTTTTTTTATTTCTCCTTAGCCAAACCTTTTACTTTCCCCTTGTAACAAATTCTACATTCATCTATTCCTTACTTATAAGAGCTATTTCCATTTTTCTGTCTAAATATTGTGTAACTTTCTCTCTAAACCATTTTCTGATCGATATAATTTTAAACACAATCATCTAGTTAAATAAGCTATTTAAGATGGGTAAACTCTTCGATCCGATAAGTAACAAAAACTAAGCAACATGTAATATTTTGCATGATGTCCTAAAACTTAATTCTGAAATAACAGCACAATAATACCCATAATACCTACATCCTCCTTGCAACCGCCCTCGCTTCAGCTCGTACCTATAAACGCAGCCTGACATTTACGACTTAAATGACAGAAACTAATGTATCAAGCGTTGATGTAGTTTCGGGGTTAAATGTGACATTCGTTTAGCCGGAGTTTTGTTCCGGAATGGTTTACAGCATTAACGAACAAAGGTACGATTGCTTGTCTAAACTTTTACATGCCGTGTGATGTATGTAAGTTTAGTGTGTTAGACTTTGCTTATTGTTTGTTATTGGATATTATATGTGATGAAGTAGAACAGGAATTATTCTTGATAATGCTTTTTATTGACTTGTTTAATGAAATAATGTTAATTTTAGACTTTAATCTCAATTCAAAATGTCTACTTTCAAATCAAAGAAGAATCGATCTAAGAACTTGTTCTTGAATAAAAGTCCTGCAGTTCGTCATAAATATTATATGGAATGGTTTAAAATAATAAAATATAATAATAATAGTTTTTATACTTACATTGCCCTATTACGACTTTAAAGAAGAAAGCCAAACAAAACCTTGAAATTTTAATGAAATATAGGTAGTTTACCTCAAAAATTTTACCTAAACTGAAATATTTATTTCATTATTCCATTAAAATACTTTATGAAGAAATTTTAATCAATTTTTTTTCTCCGACCAGTCCAATTCACATTCAATTCAATACTAAAAATCCGTGCAATACTCGAGAACTCTTCAAATACAAACAATACTTCTTTTACACTTTAATCCAAAATTAAACGCTTGTAAAATATAAACATGTGCTTAAAATTTACAACGCAAAACCCGGCAACTAAAGCACTTAAACACAACAAAATATTTATCGTCCGTAATAAAATTAAATGTTCGGCGGTTTGCTCAATGTGTCGGAACTGTGCGCCGCACGCAAATCAATGCCGATGTCAAAAAACGGTGGAGCGTGCGAAAGCATAAAACGGAGGTCTCCCTTAATACCAATCGAAATATTATGTGAAATACCAACTTGTATTGGACAGCGGCGATATTATTAGTGCAAAGGTATGATAATGATGATGATATTCCGAGAGCTAGGACCAATTTTTTTCTAGCTTGCCTCAAACACCCCCAGTGTTTCAAGCAAGCTGAAAACTTGTATGATGCCCTTAATATTAAACCCCGACATGGAACTGTAGACCTGACTAGTAAGTGGCGGGGCTTTTTTTAGAACTAGTAGGTAGAAAGTCCCACCAAAAAGGAGACGCATCTTGCCTCAAATACCAACCCAAAAAATGGCCCTAGCTTTCGTTTATATGCACTGGTGCCTGATGGAGGATTCTGTACTTTTACAAGGATAACAAACCTTATAAAAAATGATATGTTGATGCTAACAATATGGGCGGCAGGATTAAAGGCGAGTGTTGAAATACCGATCAACTTGCTTATGAATCTGGCTGTTTATGTGCCAGGGTGGGAGATAGTGAACAAGTTAGTGTGAGGAAAAAGCTTGTATAATATAGCGATGACAAATATAGATCAGGATATACATGGTTTTGTTAGTGTATAACATTGGCGGTCTCATAAAACCAAACGCAATTCGTGAAATACAAACCACCCTGTGCGTAAAGATGACTGTTTTATCAAAGTGACACATAGTTAGCTACAATTTTCACAAGTCAATATCTAAGAAAAGCTTGTAAAAATACGGTGTTGTTAAAAGCTGACTGTTTGTCCAGGTGACACATAGATAGCTATAATTTTCACAAGTCAATATCTTAGAAAAGCTTGTAAAATTACGGTGTTGTTAAAAGCTGACTGTTTGTCCAGGTGACATATACAGTTAGGTACAATATCGAAAATTTTCACAAGTCAGTATCTAAGAAAAGCTTGTAAAAAATACGGTGTAGTCAACAAAACGACCATGCCCCTGCATCGTGCGAGCGCATAATATCGCGTTCCCCTTAATACCAGACGAAATTCGTGAAATACTATAACACTATAGGTTGTAGATGGTGATATTTTTGCCCTCGACGTATTTTCCCGGATAGATAACCCGTATGTAACTAACAAAGGCTTACGAAAAATACGTTGAAGCCAAAAATATTGGTGACGGGGTTGCAAGCGAGGGAGCACATAACGTTAAGGTCTCTTTACACAAAATATCAGAACTTAGAACCGACTAATACAAGTCGGTATCAAAAGCTTATAGAACATATGGTAATGAGAAAAAATAGAGATTCAGTAGTGCGTATCTATGACCTTAAAGGCTCGTCAATATTCAACGAAATAAGTGAAGTACGAACCACCTTTTGGTTTTATTATTTGATGGTGGTGATATATTTTGATATCGCTGGTAGGTATTAAATGGAAGGCATGACATACAATAGAGAATTTTATGCAATTATTTTTTAATTTCAGTCTAGAAATCTATGGACAACATTAAAATGCAACACTTAAACTTTAGCCACTATCATTTATCCAAAGATTACAATAGAAAAATGATTTAATAAAAAAAAACTAAGCCCAACTAAATTTCCACGGAGTACAACGAGACACGCGATCGATTTGTGAAATGAGTCGTGATAGCAGACTTCATAATATCAATAATTTGGGACTAATCCACCGCCGGTTGGGAGTAACGACCGATTTTAAAAAAGGGCTATTGTACAAGCGATTTCGCGTCCATTGTACTGGTATTAAATTTTATATGCTTGTACGGTATATGTACATTTTTTTAATAAGCCGCGTTATTTTATTTAACAAGGGTGCTGTGTAAATACAATTTTTATTTTGTTTGTACGGAGATGAAACCTTATTTATTATTTAAATAGAATTTTCCAAATAACCGTTTAATTTAAAAGAGTTCTTATGATATCTGTATACTTGCAAGTTTATCAGAGAATAAAATTAAATATTTCTAAGGAATAATTATAATACAATTAACGGCCGTTTTCAATATTCTATCTATCACTTGTTTTGCTTACTAAAGTCAGACAAATCTATCTATTTGCACTTACTTTGATTTCAATATTTTAATGACGGATACATTTGCTATGATTTTTGTCTATCTATTGTCATATAATAATCTGACATAAGCATCTATCCATAATCATTGATACATTATTGAAAATGGCCGTTAATGAAAAATATTATTCTCTATCCTGGTTTAAAAATAACCTACCTACCTAAATAAATATATAGACCTAAATAAAAACCGATATGCTGCAAAATTTACAAATATGGAGTTTGGCACACCCTCATAGTTTTGGCAGCGTATTGCCATTTCCGATTGGAATTTTACAAAAATATAACTTTTACTATGTACCAATAGTTTAGTTTGCAATGCGGTATTTGTTTGCTTTTAACTTCCACACATATTATTCAGATTTCAGTAACATATTTTTAGTTGAAACAATATTTAAATTCCTTAAAAGCTGTTTTTAGTTTCGCGTCCATCCGAAATTTATTAAATGGGCGGCATATATCTCACTAGTTTCGCCCCACGGTTTCACCTGCGTAACTTTTCATCCCGTGGCAACTTCGGAATAAAAGTAAACTTACCTACATGTATGTCAAGTTTCATAAAAATCCATTCCGTAGTTTTTGCGTAAAAGAGTAATAAACAGACATATATACATAGACCCTTACGAACTTGCGCATGTATGATATTAGTTGAATTGTTTATTAATAGTAAAATAATATACATTATGTAAAGTCACGAATACACCAAGTTTGCTACGAATAAAATAGTAGCTGATATAGACATCCCATTTATTTTTTTAACATTTTCTCAAAACCCGTCTAAAGTACTTCCTCCATTGTAGCGATAGCATTTCGTATAATATGCGCGATAATGATTTCGGATGTAATTTCATATACCATCGGAATAACCTTTCAATATGACTCGCCATTCATCCAAAGGGCAGCATTGGTCCCTCGCCCTACGGAAATAATTATTTCACTTGTCAATATAAAGAGCGCGAGGGTTGCACAACGACATGCTTAAATTCTTGTTTAATGGATTCTCTATGTTTTTGTGTCCTTATTTTGCCAAAAAATTCGCCTTTAATCGACGCAGTACTGAATTTTATAAGAAGAGAATAAGCGGAACTCACGTAAGTAAATAAGCCGCTTAATTGCTAGCAACCACTCCAGTTTTAACACTACATCATTAACTCGAGGCAATCTTACAGCATTCCGCTTACGAGCGTAATATTATACATACGTAATTAGCGATTCACTTCACATCATGATACTTCATTCAATGAAATTCTTCAAACTCATCAAGCCAACCCACTCAAAGGCAAACAACGAGCGTCTCATAAGGCAGTACGTTTCAATATTTCAAACGCGACAAACGAGGCGTATATTTACCTTTACACATTTCACGAGGTACGAACAGACAAAAGCCTCTATAAATCTTATGTAAATCGAGTGCAGGTGTCGTGATTCGTACATATCTAGCAGTCTCTGCTAATGTGTTTACCCTATTATATCAAGAGGTTTTACAACCAGATTACGATGAGCTGCCTCCCCGCGCGCGTAGTTCGACAAACAAGATGAACGCGGGAAAGATCATTCGTAACACTTGGGTCTTGTACACTGGTCGAGTCTAAAAATCCTCTACGTAGGCTTTCCACAAATAGCGTAGACGCGTTTGCATTAAGTTTTATTACTTCCCGCTCTTGTAATTTATACGTGTAATGTGGTACTAGCGAAGTTGAGATATTTTTCTTGGGTAAGCGATAAAAATGTTACCGCACGAGATTCTGGATATGTTTACGTGAATAGACGCTCCACATTATACGCAAGAGTTCTTAGCAAAAATTTATTTGACTACTGATATAAGTGTTTGTATAACGAAAGTGTTTTACGTACGTGCGGTGTGGTTTATGTTATATTCTTTCATAGCGCCTAGTTCCATAAATTATCATATATTGAGGAGGCATATTGATATACTTATATTTCTGCTGTATTTTTTTGCTTAGCCAAATATTATATACGAGATAAAAATACAGTTTGTTGAAGAACTTTAGCTCACGTTCGTTTGTAAATTTTAAAACGTTCAAATGTATGCACGCATATTCTATTTAGTTCCTCAACATAATCAGTAGCATTGAAATGTGTGCGTGCATGGAATGTGTAAATGCGTGCTTTATGTTTCAAAATTAGTTGACATGCTTACTCGATTAATTACAACGTAATTGGTTAGTTATGCCGTATTATTATTGCGGTACACGTAATCAGACAAGACTATTGCTGTTAAATATTGTTATGCGGCGTTTGTGTAATGTTATTGACTATGACTAGCTTTGACCCGTGACATTGATTGCGTAGGATGTGAAAATTTATGTAATTATTATTCCAGTTTAAGAACCAACTTTTTACTAAGTTTCTATATCCAAATCCTTTCAGTCATTTTTGTGTTCAGGCAAATATATATAAATCAATTGTATATAAATTTGAATATTAATGTATACGAGCAAACATAATATTTAAACCTTCCTATTGAATCTCTCTATCTATTAAAAAAACCGCATCAAAATCCATTCGGCGGTTTTAAAAAATCAAGCGTAGTTAGGGACAAACAGCGAAAAGCGTCTTTGATTTATATTATGTAGCTTGTAAAATAGTATTGAGAAATGTAGTGATTAGCTGTTGCTTCTTTCAATAAAGCTTTTAAAAAACTGAACGGGTATTCCAATAAACATAAGCTTTATAATAAAAATATTGCACATACTTATAAGGTATGTGCAATATTCTTATTTTGTGATGAACATTATTTCATCACAAAACTACTTCATTCTACCAACAACTCGACCCGTTATTTATTCCAATAAATATTTTTATCAAACAAAATACCTACGGAAAAATGAACAAAGCACTTCCAAAAATGTATCATCCATGTTGCATTCGCTACGTTTTCAATATCGAAAAACGTTATTTTACAGTAACTACGAATATAATATACTGGCCATCATATTCTTTTTGCTATTTTTCTATTTAGGTGGCACAACATATTATTCCGAGAGGACCATTTTGCTTGAGGCAAGCTGAAAACTTGTCTGAAACTTATCCTATGATACCCCGACATGGAACTGTATACCTCGTGAGAAGTGGGGCTAAACCTAAATAAGCCCCGAAAATCTTGAAAATATTTATTTATAAATATATAATTCTTAAGTATTTGACCGGGACCGATGGCGTTCTCTTGTATCGGAGGCCAAGACTCACTTTGGGTCGCTGCTTCAGCGGAGTAAGTAAGTAAGTAAGTATTAAGTATTTATTTTAAAATTTTTGAGGTTTATCTAAATGAGGACCGGCTAAGAACCAGCCAAGTTTGCAGTTCCATGTCGGGATATAATAGGAGAAAGTTTTCAGCTTGCCTCAAACACCTCCCTAAAAATGGTCCTCTAGCAATATTATGTACGTTGGGGTGTCACAGAGTACACCGAGCGTGCCGGACGCCGTACGTCGACGTGACGCGGTACATCCTTCGTCGATATTTCCGATAGCTATCGTCTCTAATGGGCGTTGCTCTATGTTCTTTCTATTAATTTTTATTTATTCATGGTTTTAACCTATCTATTAAAGACATTTAATTGAGTGTCATTAACTTCTTTACGAGGTAATTGATGTTTAATTTAATTTTTAGATAAAAATTTAGATTATAGATTAAAAATATATTTTACGTCATGAAAAAAATATAACAATTCAATTCTCTTACCCAGCCTAGCGCAGGTGCCGCTTCACATATATCATTGTACCATCAGTCTGCCTTTATACTTTATGTTTGGATGAAGATATAAACAAATTTTTATTTATTTATTTTACACAATATATTATTATACCATAAGAGATACTGTATTTCGTATAACAATTGAAATCCAAATGCATTAGTTAGCACGTATGTATGGATCGAAAGCTGACCGGACACGGGACGGTAACGTGACGTGACGGACGGATCACCCTGGGCGATATTTCCGTTTTCAACGTATACGGCTCAAATTAGAGAAAAAATATATTATTTACGATATAGAAATACGAGTTGTACAAAAAAGTATTTTTTACTAAAAACCTTTAAAAGTTTGAATGTTTGATATATATTTTAGGAATAAATCATTACATAGTATAAAAAAACAAAGTCGCTTCTCTGTCCCTATGTCCTTTTGTATGCTTAAATCTTTAAAACTACGCAACGGATTTTGATGCGGTTTTTTTTGTGATAGATAGAGTGATTCAAGATGAAGGTTTATAAGTAAAATAACATCTTTTATATAGTGGATAAATATTGTTATTTTTGAGGTTTCTAATGTGATGTCGTTAGTTATCAACTTAAGGAACCTTACGAAATTTATCAAAATACTGTAGTAATTTTTATATACAACTTTCACAGTTTTTCTGTAGTGTATTTAGTATCAGCATTGCACCCGTGCGAAGCCGGGGCCGGTTGCTTGTGAAGATATAAATCCAATCCCATCAAAAAACACGAATATAACACAAAACACGCGAACCGGGGTGTGTTGAGCGAGTGACAAGTGACGTCACCGCGGGCGAAATATCGCGCCCTCCGCTCGTCCCAGCGCTTGTAACGCCTGTTTGTCTTCACTTTACACCTACTTGCAATAAAATTATTTTTTTATACGTACGCAGACGTGAAAAAAAAACAGTTTTTCTTTTCATACTTTATGTGAAAAAGGCACCAAAATATGTGAGTGATAAGTCACTTCACCACGTTCTGTATTAACTTTACACTGTCGTATACATCGTAACATTTTTATTACCGATACTCCGAATAAACAAAACAACATTTCTAATAAACAAAAGAGAAATGTATTTTTTTCCAAATTTTCTGTACAAAAACATCAAAAAACTCGTGAACCGTGATGTGTTAGGCGAGTGACTACAGTGACGTCACCTCGGGCCATATCCCGCGCTCCGCTCGTACCGTGCGAGTGTTTGTCTTGACTTTTCACTTCCTCGTGTATGATATGATATGCTTCATTTTTATTTATTTTTATTTATGTTTGTTTTCCAGCCGGAGCGCAAAAAATACAAGTTAAATTTGAAAGTGATAAACGTTGTATGTGCATTCATATGTACATACGACACAATTAGCGCTAGCTTTTCGTCGTTTAACTCATTAAAACTATGGAAATCAGCAATGTAATCACTGATTATTTTAGATCACTATTTACCATACATAGATAGATAGATAAATCTCATAATAAAGTCATAATTAACATATCATTGATGCATACTTGCCACGGACCATAGCTGTTACTTTGAGGAAAACTGATAGACCCTCCCCCTTTGATATTTGTAAAGCTAGCTGAAGACATATTGTATCGTTTCCCGAGCTTTTAATCGATCTCGTTTATTATCCCTCATTTGATCCACACAATTCCTAAGAGGATTTGAACTATAACATAAGTCTTGTGTAACTATCCATATAAAGGTACAGATGCAACTGGGGCAAGTCGGATGAAAGTGTCACTTCGTTTGCAGTGACATTTCCATCCTCGATCCCAGATTCGTTTAGCTATGAAAAACTTTTATATCAACCTCTATTGAGTTCAAACTCGAAAGGATTATTTATAAAACTATTTTTAAGCCTATTTCTTTGGATTTTAACACTTTCATTGAGTAAATTGTTTATAACATTCGAGAGAATCGAGTTAAGTTTAGATTTAATATGTTTGGGCAACCTATTTCTGACTTCATACCTGTTTAAATACATAAGTTTCTTTGTAAGCTTGTTATCCATTTAATTTATTAGTCTAACGTTAGTTCAACTCAATCTCTAACACCCGTATTCTTAGAAGTTACCTTAATACTCCTCCAACCAGCCACGGCTGAGGTGACGTCAAATATGACGTTAAAATTTTATTCGGTATTCTAAGATAAAAGTTTGACATAACTCGAGTATCCACCAAAGAGTCCTGAAAACGGGTGTAAGCTATTCTGCACTAAAACATGCTTCTTGTATCCGTCTATATGGCTATATGTGTTTGTAGCTTTGTGGCTACAAAGCTACAAACACAACTAGGGCAGGCCGGACAAAAGTGACATTTCTCTCGTACTGACATTTCCGTCCTCGAACCGAGATTCGTTTAGTGTATGACCTCTATATTGACAACGATTCTAAAGGCGATTTGTAAAGGATTACTTGAGTATCGACTTTTTGACGATTTATTTTGAAGCATAGTGGGTAACTTTCATAGTCTTCTTCAGAAGAGATAGAATTTGATTTTTTCTTCCATAAAAAATACTTCTCGACGTACACATACACAAAATTTATTTTCTTCCACTCATTACATGAAATCCTTCTGCATGCTTTCTTTCTTAAAACATCAACAATATCCACGAAAAACTTTATATTAAAAATATAAAAATTACTGTCTTAATTTTTTATGTTGTTGTATATTTATTACACGAGCAACAATATGTTTTAATGTTAGTTATATAACACTCTTATTTCGTACAACATGATACAACTACATTAGTAAAAAGACCCCATTATTCAAGATACACCCAAAGGACATTAAATTTTCACAATCGTCAAAGCGCCTCCCACATAACCCGTTTTGTACCTAACGTTTTTGGTAACATGCTGTCCCTTACCGAATTCCATTAAAAGCCGGTATTTTTAGATTTCACCCACCGATACAACCGGTTATTTCCGTTGCGAGACACTGACGTGTATAGCCTTTGGATCAGACGTCATGTTCGTTTCAGTGCTCATTCCGATTGTGAATGCAAACGTGCAAGGAAATGCGGGAAAGGCGAGCGGTTCAATTCTATTTCTACTATTGTTAAGTGAATGAACGTTTAAATGAAGTGTTTTGATGTTATGGAATCGGTATTTGCGAAATCGATCAATACAACGTCTAGCAAATGTTTCAGGGATCAGGACCCATTGGATAAGATTCTCGCCTTTTTGTTATTCTCAGATTTATACAGAAAAACTGTTTTTATTCGACAAGTAATCAGAAAAAGTTGTCTAATGTAATCACCAAAACTTCTCCATAACAGTTTGATGTGTATTACCTGAAACAAAACAAAACAATCCATTAGAATACGACTCACACAAGTGAAAACAACATATTGCAACTCATACAACTGAACACGCAATGTGGGAATATCGTACGAAATTTAAACGCGTAATCGCAACGCAAGTGTCGCATCGGATCCGGGCAATGAACAGCGCCCTCCACCTCCGCGGATTAGCCTCGCATCGAAACTTGAGGCAACAGGTGCACCGCCAGCCAAAACAAGCACAAGATAGAAAACTGCGCTCTCTGTTTAGTGTTTACTCTGTCGATGTGCGCTGAATTAACGTCGGGTTAACGTTATTATTTCACTGGATCGCTGTTGTCGTTCGTTTTATATGTTAAGAAATTTTTGATAAGCAAGCTGAATAGATCTTTGCTTTTCGGTCAAGATCTCAAAAACTCTACGTATTCTTGTATAATATTATTATGTAATGATGGTATAGACACGACTGAGGTGGCGAGCTTACGCTACATTTCTTTACGTAATTTCATGTAGTGCTTTACCGACGTAAACAAAAAGTATAAGCGTTATCCATAGACTCATAGAACCTGCATAGTAGACAGCAACAGTAAACAGAGAGAATGTTTAAAATTTTGACATAACAATTATAAACAAACATAACTTTACAGAGTGGGATTTTATGAATACCGCTTACATAATGGGGATACGTAATTAAAAGCAAACATTCAAGAGGCTACAGGATATGAATCGTAAGAACTAGGATTATGGGTTTCATTACCCTTCAATCATCCTAAGAAAGGATGACTGGCGATTAATATATCTTCCGTAACGCCGAATGTGAGAGCAATAAAGATAATCACTGATACGAGATGAACCAAATTCTTCTTGACATATATTCATTATTATATCAATGCGCAGTTCTTTTAAAAATAAAACGTGTCGATTAACATATGGATAGTACAATATCCTTCAAGGCGTATGTCTAAAGCGTATCTATAATAAGCATGGCGTTAGCATAACTACCAAAACTTGGTTCCGATTTGTTGATTATAACCGATCGTTTATGAAAACGATTCGTACCTGTTATACTATGACGTTCCGTCGTTTATAAGAGTCGGGCCTAACACAAGTACTTTTGAAGGTATTATTAAGATAAGCGACAGAAAGCGACACAAGTTCGTGCACTGATCTGCATAGCTTTTACGAGCATCTTTTTAATTAATCAATTAAATGAATAATTATTCAAAATTCTTGTAAAAACACTCACATATAAATTACGTTATGATCTTGATTTGGGTCAGGTTGAATAATTTTCAGACTTCGCAAAGTTCCCAATTTATTAATCCTATTTTATGGAAGCGTTTTAGTATCAGAACATTCTTTACAAATAATTGTTCCCAAGCGCAATTCAATACAAAATCTCTAATTAGTGATTGTCTTGTTGGTCTAGTGGTTGCATCTTTGCCTACAGATCGAGGGGCCTCAGGTTGGATTCCTTGTTGCGGTCAAAAATATGTTAGAGAAAATTTTCTAACAACAAGTCTTAGCCCTATGTCTAGGAGATGGCGGTGCTCGAACAAGCTCATGCCTTAGAGAGCATGTAAAACCGTCGGTCCTGCGCCTGATTTCTCTCCAGTCGTATCGGTCTGCCGTCCCATCGGCTTATGAGAGTGAAGGAATAGAGAGTGCACCTGTTTTCGCGCACATACTTGTGTACTATAATATCTCCTGCATACGTTGCTGATTTCTGTTGAGATTGGCCACCATGACCGATATCGGTCGGGGAGGAATTTTATTGCTGTTAGTCTGTAGTACAATTAATGTCATGGTAAACGATTGTTAATTGTTACAGTGAATGCCTTTCATAAAAGAACGAATCACAAAATTTACGAGCAACATTAACGAATTTAAAAAGCCAATATCGGTTTAGAGGTTATTAAAAGTTACGATTTCATCTTTTACGAGCAATTTACTTCATTAAGCTCTGAGGGTAATACAATTATGGTGTGCACGATAAACGGTTTTATTATCAAAGTGACTGTATTATTTAACATGAAGCGTTTGTTCTTGTACATTCTTCTTTGTAAAGTCAAGGTCGTGCATACGCAATATGTACCTTTTTATTAATTCTATAGTATAACAATATAATATTTTCATTTTAAACAAATAATTAAATCGTGTATTTTAATTTAGAAAATATGCACTGAAAACTAACTGAATATATGCGTGTTTTTAAGTGTGTTAATCTTTGAAACTACCGAATGGATTTGATCTTTTTATTACTGATTATAGGCACTTTATGATGCAAGATTTTGGGTAATCTAGCATTACGCTTCTACTATTACTACGCCCGTAGTGTACTACAGGTGACATAAGACTAAATATATATACCTTCAAGGTCACTGACTGACATAGTGATCTTTCAACGCACAGCCCCAATCAGAGGACGGATCGTGCTGAAATTTGGCATGCAGGTAGCTGTTAAGACGGGATCCCACGGGAACGGGCTATGTACACGGGTGACACCCTGGGGCATAGCTAGTATCGATATATATAGATGTTTAATGCTTACAAACTTCACATATCAAATGATTACCCTCTTCCGTGCACCCAAACCATTTCAATATTAAAAAAATAACACCTAAACAACACCCTAATCCCACCCTTACACTCTCGAATTTCCACTTCGAAAACTCAATTACGTCTCGTCAATTTTATCGAGTATTAAGTTCGTAAAATTTTCAAATTCAATTATCATCTGAGCCCTTTGGTATCGAATGACGTACAGTTAATTTCACAACCTACAACCCCATCGAATAATAATAAAAACTCTTATGAGTATAATAATATCTTTCTTCTCTATCTCTCTCATTCAAATTCACTAGTTTTAAACACACAGGTATACAATATTAAGGCTCTCTCCCAGTTGGGACTCCTTTCACCTTTTAAGGTATCTTAAACCTTGTATATCTGAGAATATATTTCTAATATTATAAGTGTGAAACGTTGCAACTGCCGATTAGATTTTGATGTTCGTATACATATAGGTTTTCCACTGAATTAGATGATAGAGCGACCGAAGTCATTGCAGAACCAAGTTCATTAATAAACAAATATTTCATTTAATTTATTTTTCGTACAGGATTTTTATTTTTTACTTTCAATTGTGAGGGAAGAGTAATTGTATAGCTTTTACCCTACGTCGGTACGCTAATTAGGATCGGAATGAAAAAAGGGACACGAATATATTTTATTCTTTGTGCGAGACGATTTCAATGCCGTCCATTTTATGAAGACCTCTTCTAATTTGCTGTGGGATTTCAATATTATTTTCGCAACTCGTAACGTATAAGGATGATTAGGTGCTGCCGTAAATAATTATGTATTAGGGCATTTTCTTTGCTAACCCTATATCAGATATCAGATCATAATAATATAGGGCAATCATAAATAGATAAATAAATATTCCTTGACATTTAACATAAAGCTATCTAGTCCCAAACTAAGATAAGCTTGTGCTATGGAAACGAAGAACTGATATACTTAAACATACTTTAAGTTGTAAATATATACATTTGCGATAATACCAATATTTTTTCATGTATGCGAATTCGGAGAGACTGAATGTAAATTTCAAATAAATGTTTATATTTTTAACTATAAATTAATTTTCACCCATGCTGCTCTGACTGCTCGGTTGGCGCAGTGGATATGTCAGTGTCTATTGCGCCGGAGGGTGTGGGTTCGATTCCCAGGGGTAGAAAATTATGATGTGATGAACATTGTAATTTTCTCCTGTCTGGGTGTTAATATCTATAATATGTATGTTTTTACAAAAAAAAGTATGTTTAAGTATGTCTATCAGTTATCTAGATTCCATAGTACAAGCATTGCTTAGTTTGGGACTAGATGGCGTTGTGTAAAATGTCCGAGAATTTATTTATTTATTTATTATTTATTAAAAAACACGACAAATTTATTAAGTACCGTTTCCACACAATAAATACCCTGCCTCATTGGTCCTATCAAACATCACCCCGGTTTCGAGGTTTAGTATCGATCGATGTTGCACCGCGACCAAAATAATCGCCCTTCTGCATTTTGCGTTAATCAATTATTAAAATGTTCAATGTAAAATCGAAATGTATCACGGTGCTCCAGTTACTGAAAACGTACGTTTTGTTAAACCGACATTTAAATATAAAGGTATCGTTACATGTATTGTACTCGAGTTGTTAACAAAATATTTCATTTAATTTATTTTTTGTACGGATTTTAATTTTTTACTTTCAATTCTGAGGGAAGAGTAATTGTATAGCGTTTACCCTGCGTCGGGATGCTAATTAGGAGATTGTTAAAAATATTTATTTATAAGAAGAGAAAAACGATAAATTAATTTCTTAAATAATTGTCTCTCTTTCATTGATTTCAACTGATACAAATATTATTATCTTGTGTGAAATTACTCACACAGGAAAACAGGTAAAACAGCATTTTGTAGTAACATCAAACTCAACGAAATATGGTAGGGGAGCCCAAGAGGGGATTTCGGGATTTACTCGAGCGCGTCAGATTAATATATAGGGGGATACCTTGTACCTTAATAAGTACTCCCACCAAGTATGAGCCTTATATATATGTTCGCTCTTCAGGGATAAAGGATCAGATTAGTAAAAAAAATTGATCATCAGACATTCTCGAGCGCGTCAGATTAAGATAAGGTGAGTTAGTTACGTGCTAAAACGTGTATATTTCACTAATCTGACGATTTGAGAGTGACGCAAAGGAGGGAGAGGGCTACAAAGTTGTAAAAAAAAAACGTCACCTGGACATTCTCGAGCGCAGCTAATTTTTTTTTTATTTTGAAGGGAATCATTCAAGGATTACGAAAAATATATAATCTGACGATTTCCACAAGCCGAAGCAACAAAAATTGATCGATAAAGTTCAGCTACGTGATGCCTATATTCCCCTCTCTGCGTTTCTATTTCTCCCATGACGCCATGACAGCTGTTCACATTAACTCGTTTATAGCATAGCATTGTTTACGACGTATTTCCAACGTTTTTCCACGTTTTATGGTTTTAATATAAGTTGATTAATTAATGAATGAATGAATTAAGAATAAAAACAAAAATAAAAAAAAATAAATAATGAAGATGTTAAAAAAATACTTAAAAAATTTTATGTTTTGTGATTATTTTCTTATAAATACAAGTATTCTACTTAAAAACAACATCTACTTTCTCATTTGCATGTTATTTCCTGAGTTTTTGGTTTAAAAAAATTAAAAGAAAAATTGTAATCGTCAGATTAAGCGAATCCCTCTAGATAATTGTCAGATTAAGAGACAGCACGTCTAGGGCGTACAGACGAACGATATATATCTTAATCTGACGCACTCGAGTATTTCAAAATGGCGATTTTTTTTTGCATATTCTAATAAGGGCCGTGACTTTGCGTTACATCCAAATCGTCAGATTATTATATAAAAGCATTTTTTTAGGTTCACTTAACATCCCCTTGGAAAATCTGACGCGCTCGTTAAAAAAAATTTTTTTTTTCATTTTTACGGCCACCCCCACCATGGAAACGGTCAGATTAACATATGTACATTTTCAAAAATACGTAGGACATATATGACATTAATATTTGACACGCTCGAGTAAGTCCATGGAAGTGTTTTTTTTTTACATTTTTGAAAATTTATAGCGGCTTCCCCCACCGATGAAACGGCATACCGTTTCATTTCAAGAAAAAAATGTCATATAATACATATATTATATGACATTTTTTTCTTCTAATTATCTAAGCTTCTCAACCCAATAGGTCTCTATAACGCTCGAGTAAATCCCGATTTAGCATCGTGGGCTCCCCTACCATATAGTGCCAAAGTCCACACAACTGCCACACGTCAGTTTATCTCACCACGCCGTTGCCATGGAAACGACGCAACATACATCACAGCGTCAACTACGATCACGATACGATTCCGCTTAGTATATCAACAGTTTTATTTTGGCTGGACAAATATACAACAATAATACAACCCTAGATTGATTTTGGCCTTGGTAGCCAATCTGAACATATTATAGCAGATGTTAAACTAATAATTAAAACTAAATAGTAATATGGGAGTATAGAAGACAAAAGTAAGTCCTGTACTACAGGACTCCTGGTTTTCGCTACTCATTATAGATGTTATTTATATCCTTTCACTCTCATAACTTGATAGAATAAAATTTTCACATAACTTCTTAGAAAAACGACATCTACACTAATATTATGAAGACGAAAACCTTGTTTGTTCGTTTGTTTGTTTAGTTGTAATTAATAGGCTCAAAAACTAATTTTAAAAATTCTTTCACCATTCGAAAACCACATTATTCACGAGCTCACGTAACACGGCTTTATTTTATAGGCTATATATATAACATTATGCTACGGGGGCAGAGCCACACGGATCAGCTAGTTAGTTATATTTTTGATCCCATCTAGGATACGAACGTAGAATCTCTCAATCTGTGCTCAAGGATGCAACTATACCAACGAGGCAATCCCGAGCAGTGTGCCACCACCCTAACCGTGTATGAATCACATTTCAGCCCGTCCCTTGCTTCCAGCTTGCCATTTCGGTATAATTGATTTTCCCTTTTCACGGTTGGAAAAACGCGCGTGCCACGCACGAGTCATATAAAAATGGGGATTGAAGGATCTTTTCACAATATTTCGCCGATGTTTTTGCGTAACATTATATTGTATAACTAGCTTTCCGCCCGCGGCTTCGCACGCGTGGACTACTAATTTCTGTATTTTTTAGAGGCGAACGACAAAAGTTTAGAAAAATGACGGTCGCAGGATCGCTCATAATTATATAGGCATGTCTATAGTGCTTTTTACAATTTTCTATGGAAATAGGTTTCACCAAAATCTCACAGTGCGCGCGCCTCTTCCAAATACAGAAATTTGTAGCACACGCGAGCGAAGCCGCGGGCGAAGAGTTATATATTTTGTGAAGGCTTTTAAGAATTTATTGAGTGTTTTTACCGTATCTATACGTAAAGAGTATAAAAGACATGACCGCAAGTCAACCAAAATCTCACATTGTCACGTGGTATGACATTTTCACGACTTTAGAAGCATATATCTCAAAAAATATTTAATTTAGCAAAAAACGCATTTAGAAACCTCGATATCATTTTTAAAGACCTATCTAATGACATTAAATTTAATGATGTATTCGCGAATTTATTTTTTTACCCTCCGTTTACATGTATGGAGAGCCACCCCTAAAATTATTTTTTTCAAATAAAATGTAGTCTATAATTTGCACCTAATATTGATCTATCAGCATGTGAAAAATTTATCAAAAACTGCCCAGTGGTTATTACGTGATTGACGCACATACAAACAGATAAACAGACAAACAGACAAGCAGACAAGCAGACAAACAGACAAACAGACAAACAGACAAACAGACAAACAGACAAACAGACAAACAGACAAACGGACAAACGGACAAACGGACAAACGGACAAACGGACAAACAGACAAACAGACAAACAGACAAACAGACAAACAGACAAACAGACAAACAGACAAACAGACAAACAGACAAACAGACACACAGACAAACAGACAAACAGACAAACAGAAAAAAAAATTCTAACCATGGTTTTGGTATCTATTGAACATACATGTTGCATACCTATTACTCTTTTTGAAAAATATTCAATGTACAGAAATGGTTCGGTTACTGTTTTATTATAGGTATAGATTGAGTGCCGGCTGCTTTTTTAAGGCGTATGATATTTTTATGTCAAATTATGTTTTAAATAAATCTCGTAATGTATTAGTTCATCAGTGTATCGAAGTAGTAAAGTAAAGTGTTTTATATTTATATTTTGGAACAGGCTATACTGTTAGAATTATTTCCAATGATACACAGCACTTGCACGTACATGTTAATTATCTAACGTTTCGTAACATTACGTGACGAATACAACACTTAAAAGGGGGGAAATAACAATATCATAAACAACAGATACATGGTGCTAGTTTTATTGACGATTTCTAATAATAATTAATAACAATATTAAATACTATGCAAAGGTAACGAATGCAATTAATTCTCAAATATTTAAGACTACATATAAAATAATATTCTATAATGAACTATATAGATGGCACCACTATATTGTATTATCATGATTCTTCAGTTACTGTAAAAAATGTTACTAACAATACATATTATGAAAGAAAAAGCCATACTTAATAAGTGACCATTACATGATGTTAAAAATAATAATAATATAAGTATATCATTACATAAATTTCATATGCAACAAAGTGCATATTCAGGAGGATGAAATCCAACCAAACGAAACAATCCGTTTAGAACCAATTTAAACAAACCTTGTGAACTTGTGGATCAACCTCCACAATATTGACATAGATGCCTCAACCTCTAATGCTATATTTACATAGTAGGATAAAATCCGGCCAAGCGAATAGGACCATTTAAACAAACCGTCGTGAGTTTGCGGCTTATCTTTCAAGATATTAATAGAAGCAAAGAAAAATATTCCTAGTGTTAGCGAAGAATTGGTTAATCATACAACAAACAATTTGTATTCTAAAATTATTAGAAAGAATATTAATTCAAAAATAATTTAAACCCTCATATATTTACAGAACATAATATATTATAGGTAACATAATATATTTGAGGTATTGAAAGAATTCAAGTATATGGGACCGATAAAATAATGAAAGACGTAGTATTCTTCAAAGCATAAGTGCAACGCTTACCATAAAACCATAACATTCACCCGCACATAAAAACGACCATAACCTCAAAACAACACACAAATAGAAAAGGGGCTACAGATTAAAAATCGCAATTTAATTTCTAATTTATGAGCATAATACTCAAGCACGCGCTGGGTGCGTTTTATCACCGGCAGAGGGCGCTAATGAGATCAAATAATTGGTGCTTTAAATGTAAATGATGACACACGCACAACCCCCGGCTTTATTAAATTCCCTTGCTTTACGAACGCGATTGTTTCCAAGAAGCCAACGTGATCATTACCAATTTAACCACTTAGCAGCTTATTAAACCTGTTTCACTGTTATAATATGTTTTTGTCTGCAGCTTATACTCGCTGAATTGTATTTGAAATTATTTTCAATTGTTCATTTGCCGTTACATTCTTAGGCATATTGTAAGCGACAAAAAATGAATGAATAAACCTTCCACTTGGAACAATGCATATTTTTTAAAGGTCCACAATACTGGATACATGATAATTATTCCTACATCTATCATCTAATAAATGCTAAACATTGTAGAGGCAAACGCGGTCTCTATTGGATATTAAAGACAAAATCGCTTCGATTAATAATTTAAAGAATTAATGGATGAATGAATACTTTATTTTGTACCAAACTTTCAAGGTAACAAGTAATTACTCTGTATAAACGTTTATTTATCTCGGTGTAAAAACAATCGCAAATCGCAAAGCGATAGAAAACAGGACGAATCTCTTCAAGCTCGTCAAAAGCGTACTAAAGTCAGTGGCGGCGAATTAATTATTACAACAAACTAAGATTTCAGCGCGGTTCAAATTAAATGCAAATTTCTCGCACTTGCTATGAACAGAGAGAGCAGCAATTCGGTTCCATTAAAACAATACGAATTTAAATCACATTCAAATTTTGCACTTCTATTAAAAGCTCCAAGAGGTACGCGTGCCTAAGTGCAAAGCAAACAGAGGTACCAGCTAACTTGAACCTATGCCGGACGGGCCAATTTAATTGGATCCCCGTTGTTACTCATTTGCGCCGGTGGGCGTTCGATGAATGGTCGCCGTTGGGGAGGGTGGGAATGTCAGGGTATATTGGGCGGTCGTATGTGATCCCAATTACTATGTGTTGAGAGGCAAGCCGATTATGCAAATGACGATTTCCCGCGGACGCATCTAATGGACCGTTAGGGCGTGGGGACCGGAGCGATGCACTTTTAGACCGAACCAAGCTTTGACATTTAATGTTTTCAATGCCCTGTGTGATATATTTGCGGCTTTGGATATTAAACGTTTCCACCTGAAAATGTGACGTACATTTAAATTGAATCTGCAAAAGCTATTGAATTTATTTAAGAAGTTAAACGATTTGATCAATTTCCGAGGCAAGTGAAACATAACTTAATATTTTATGTATGCATGTATAGTCTATGGTATTCCGTCAGTTAACCCGATTAACTTGTTTACCCACACGACGATAAAAAAAGTAAATTATATTTTTAATAGCTTACGATTTCGTCGTACCATATTTTTCAATAACGTACTTTATAAATTTCGTAATCGAAAACAATCTCATACACTAAATTGAATTCCAATTTTAAAATCTCATTCCTAACTACCCGCAATAACAAAAATTCTAAACGCGAAGCACGAATCCTTCGATCGGTTTATCTGCGAGAGAAACACTTAAAGAGTGTTAGCACTATTTAGGCCCGACCTAAATCACTATTTGGTCCGTGCTCCACGTGGCCTCACTAATTGATCAATTTATAACTCGATCGTAGACTTTTATTGGCGCTTATCTTGTTTAATTGCCGTGAAACGAATTAAATCCGAGCCATATTGTCTATTGCACGTAGTAATGTTGACTGTACGTGTACGTATGTATCGATAATGTATGTTTACGGATATCCTTTTCATTTAATTAATGCTGTTTATTTTGTTATAACGTATTTTATCGGTTGAAAAAAACCGAAACATTTCGTGACAACAATTTAATTTTTTAATATAACAATTTTATTCTGCCTTTTCATTGAACATCATTTAAACACTGCAAAGTTATCGATTTAAAATACATATAAATGTCCTAATAAACAGAATTAAGTCTCCGACTATTTTTGAAGTCGTTACAATATGTAATCTATTCATTCATCGAACCGTACAGTAACATTCGAGAACAAGATAAAAATCCTGCAAAAGACAGGGCAATTCCACAAGTGAAGATACCACGCGAATACAAACAAGCGGATACTGCAGACTCCAAAATCGGTTCGCTATCGATTGCAGCGAGCCAATCCGGCCGGCATAGTTTATACAAAATATTCCATTATTTGCCAACGTATGGAGTTTCAACTTTTTTAATTTCGACTCCCTCACGCCGTACCCTCTGGTTATGGTTACTGCTTTGGGGTGATACAGTGTAAGCCACGGATTTAAAGAAGAGATAGATATGCTAGATATGCAAGTTTATTCGATGGAAGCATATTAATTCACTCGGTGTTATGTAGTAACTTCGTAAAGTTTTGATGCTTAATTATGTATTAGCTGAGAAATCTCCATGCGAAAAGAATAAACTAAATAATTCAGCACTTCAAAAATTACTTTTCTGTCAATGATAACAATCTTACTACAAATATCTTTGTAATCGTTGAGCAGTAGTAATCTAGTAAAATTTTCAAATAAATAAACATTTTCGTCTAAATTCTGTATTTCATCACCCTCCGAAACACCCCTTTCTCAGTCAAATAAATATAATCAACTAATTTTCAAGGACATTTAATTTTTACTTCCATACTTTAGGTAGATAAACGCCCAGACAAAATTACAATGTTTATCACCCACATCCTTCGTCACAATGGACCACTGCCACATCAACTGTGCTTATCAGTCGTCAAATGAACAATATACCTGAACAAATAATGACATTTAATTTATACTTCCATACTTTAGGTACATAAAGGCCCAGACAGTACAAAATTACAATGTTTATCGCATAATAATTTTCTACTCGTTGAGTATCGAACCCACACCCTTCAGCACAATGGACCATTGCCACATCCACTGCGCTTATCGGTCGTCAAATCTATACATATAATAAAATCGTAGACTAGCCGTGTCTGTGTATGTATTAATTTGTATTATAAAATGATTATTATTATGGACTCTCGTTGTCTGAAATAAAAGGATTTTATTTTATTTATTAGTTTAATAAATTTATCAGTACGACATCCAGTCATCTACATCTGTGGTGTAATTGGTGAAACCACATGGGCGACGCGTGAAGGACATTTATGCCATTGCATTATTAATCAATGCTGCTTATTTTTCAAAATAAATCCTAGTTTATTAAACAGATGCTACATTTTGGCATCGCTTTTGAGTTTTACATTTATTTGACACAATGACGACCCCATTGGCGCAATGGATACAGCAACGGTCTAGTGCGCCGGAGGGTGTGGGTACGATCCCCACGAGTAGACAATTATATTGTGTGTAATTTTTTACTGTCTAGGTTAATTTATTTATAATGTGTATGTGTATACAAAAAAGTATGTTTAAGTATTTCTATCAGTTATCTAGTTTCCATAGTACAAGCTTTGCTTAATTTGGGACTAGAATGCGTAGTGTTAAATGTCCAGGAATATTTATTTATTTAGTGATGGGATAAGTTCTTGAGTGCAAATACTAGAATGATATTGAAAAAACCTTTTCAAAACTTCCCGTGTTGAACCAAGTGTCATTTTAAAGAATAATAATACTGAATTTTTAATTATCGCAGTGTCTATTACATTTAGTTATAAGAGTTTTTTTGAAAATATTTCGGATTATCCGTTTGTTTCGGATAGCTTCGGATATTAAAAAGATTTTTAAGGAATGCCAAAAATAAAAAGATAAATGAATAAGTGACAAAACAAATGCCTATCATGCAAAGGATATGGGCAGCTTGTGACTCTGCTGATCTAGAATAATTTGTCATAAAGGGTCTCATTCAAACTCTATGCCTATGCGAAATTATCCAAACTTTTAATATCGATTTCAGTTATGGTTACAGAAAATTTTTAATATCGGAAATCCGGGGCTCCTTAACATCCTTAATAAAATGTCTGGGCATGTCTATACTCAATATTATAAAGAGGAAAGATGTTTGTTTGTATAGAATAGGCTAAACAAAAAAACTACATGACCGATTTGGATAAAATTTTTGAATCTTTGAATCCCCCGGAATGACATATGAAAGTTTTGATTTGGTCAAATCCTACGGGAACGAGATATAAACACGGGTGGAACCGCGGATCTCAGCTACTATATATATATATTATTTTACCGAACTTATTATTAGCCATAATAAACCAAAAGCCCTACAACACTCCATACAGTAGACGCGGTAAAATCTTTATTGCTCCAATAACAACTTAATTAGAAGCGGCTTCCATAAATGTAATTTATATCAACCTTCCGTGTACCGATCCCGGTTAATTATATGTATCTCATACAAACTCACGTGACGAGTATTTTCAAGTAGT
>LQNK01000681.1:0-18897 GCA_001586405.1 Phoebis sennae | reverse complement strand
AAATTTCCCCAATATATTCAATGTACAAATTTTGACTTGCTACGATTTTATTATATGTATTGATATATTGATTTGTAGAGGACATTCTGCCTTTCATGTTTATAGACTTGTAATTATTTACAAGTGCTTTCAATAGAAGGTGTTTTTTATAAGCAAGATTTATGAAAGGTTTATTTATTTATAATTATTTATGAAAACTAATATTATTATTAAATTTCAGAAGTGATGAGGTATCTTAAAAAACTATATTTTAATTACTTTTTAAAATAAATAAATCTGAAATACCAAAAATTTAAAAAATTTAAATAATACATAAGGCTAAAAATCAAAATACGAAAAGAAATCAATCGTCATCGTAATAATATATTTTTCTAAAAATAAATTTGCTAATCTAATATTTTAAATTAAACAAATACAACAAAAATGTATCATAGAAGAACTCACAAAATGAAACAGTTGTACATCTCAACAAAAACCTCAAAGAACAGCAAGTAAACAACAAAATTAAAGTTGTTTTACAACAATGATATCGGACTTCACATGACGATACATCATGAAGATTAATCGTTTACTCACATGTCACATTTCTTGCGGCAAATTACGTACAAATGTATTTGGAATTCGTTTTTAATTGTCCACACATTAAGGCATTACAACTATGGTTTTTAATGAGCCACAGAAAACATTTTCTTCTGTGATTTAAATTTTTCCACTATAATATCTTTCGATCGATTGCAACTTAAGCATGCCTACAGTATTTCTAATTGGCAAATAAACTGTTACTATCCATAGGAAACATACAAAAACTTGTGTAATGTGACATATTTTGAAAGAAAAAATCGTAACAGTAATCTACAAATATTATAAAGAGGAAAACTTTGTTTGTTTATTTGGTTGTTATGAACAGGCTCAAAAACTACTAATTTTAAAAATTCGTTCACCATTCTAACGCTACATTATCCATAAAAAACATAAGCTAAATATAAATAACATTATGCAAAGGGATCGAAGTCGTGCGGATCAGCTAGTCCTTTATAAAAAAGGTATGAGCAAAAATAATGATTTGAAATAATCACATACTTTATTAAACTGCTCTCCATAACTCCATAATCTTTTCACTACATGAAGATCCCACACCAGTTACAACAATGACGTCTGCATTAACGCGACGTCGAGGGTGTGAAAACCGGTCAAATGAAAACGTAGCACGTCCTCTCCTCGTCCCCTCTCAAACACAAAGCATAATGACAAATAAGCAAAATGTATTTAATTTTACATTAAAAACTTGACCAGCCCGTGCGAGGGTGTGCGCCGGGAACAATGGCTCCTCGTGTCCTCAGTATACCTTTGTAGACTTTAATTAAATACCGAGTAATTAAATTTTTGACGAGCTTTATTTTACACAAAAGAACGAGTACCTACTTTGGGTGAACTCGTTCTGCGTTGTAAGAATTTCCCCTTTTATATTTATATTGTGAAGGCATGTAATTATTTTCTTGATTTTCTATTTCGTACCGTTTACTATTCTTTAGTATATTACAAAAATATGACGAAACATAACTTAAAGTTTGAAGCTGCAGAATTTATTGTTTAAAACATATCTTCTGAAAAGTATAATAGCTCGATATTACATAATGAGTGATCCGATGTTATCCCTATTATGTGTATTAAAATTGTAAGCAACTGCTTTCACATACCATATCTCCGCACCAAGACATTAGAGAAAAAACTGCTCATATCAAAGTAAGCAACTAAACCACTTCATAAATACTTCATTTGCGTAAGAATTAGTATTTTTCTTCAGTGTCTACAATAAAAATTCTTAATATCTTTTGACATCTTATACAGTAACTCCTGTCGTAAAACATATCTATGCAGGAAAAGCCCAAATAAAATACTGTTCATCTCAAAGTAACACGACCTCCCCCGCAGTATTAAAACGATAACACAGATCTTAATTTACACAAGGACTAATCTGACATTATTCTTCAGTATTTGTACCACCATTTTCTTACTATTATTAGGTTAACTAGCTCTCCTTTCACAAACCGTATCTGCGTACCAAAAGCTTAGAGAAAACACTTCTAATATCGAAGTAAACACCACTTCATAAATACCTCGCACGCAGTATTAAAGCGATACCACAGATCTGCCTACAGACTTCATTTACATAAGGATTAGTCTGATATTATTCTTCAGTATTTGTACCACAATTTTCTTACTATTATAAGGTTAACTAGCTCTCCTTTCACAAACCATATCTGCAGACCAAAAGCTTAGAGAAAACACTCCCACAATCGAAGTAAACTCCACTTCATAAATACCTCTCCCGCAGTATTAAAGCGATACCACAGATCTGCCCGCAGACTTCATTAACATAAGGATTAATCTGATATTATTCTTCAGTATATTTTGTACTATGAATTTCTTACTATTATTGGATTAACTAGCACTCCTTTCACAAGCCATATCTGCGTACCAAAAGCTTAGAGAAAACACTCCTACAATCGAAGTAAACATGACTTCATAAATACCTCTCACGCAGTATTAAAGCGATACCGCGGATCTGCCCACACACTTCATTTACATAAGGACTAATCCCGTATAATGGTGATGTGATGCCCTCACTACATAAGATTTATATTCATAAATCAAGCTTAAAAGTCATCGAGGATTTGGGTGGATTTATTAAATATTTTTTGGCAAAGCATTTTATGAAATACATATTTATAATAGATACAGGGTGTAGCGTAAAGAGTGAATAATATGATACCTGCAGATAGAGCATGTTATGACCGTCCAGAAAAATATATTTTATATTTAGTACATGTTCCTCGGTTTTGGAGATGTTCAATATTTCCGAAACATTAAATAAAATATACAGTTTGTTACACTTTTTTGTGGCAAGACTGTAAATGGTGGAATTTTTCAATCTATTCTTGGAATCATATCAATTGTACTATCGACTATTAAATTACGATTTCAGGGATCACATGCATTACTTTTTTAAACAGAAATCTAACTCAAACTTAAAGACAATTTTTGATTTATAACCTTTTTTTGACGTTGACATTGAAAGCGTGTCCAATGTATTAGAAACAATGATATACATTTATGTCAAAATAAAAAGTACTGCCTGTGTTTTCATATTATTATATTAAAAACGAGAAATATACGCGATCAAATTCCGGACAGCATCGCATTATAAAGCGCTAAGGGATACCTTTCATAATTGAATATCAGATAACAGGGGATTAATACAAAAATAATTCGTCAAAATCGTCACGAACGTAAACCGACGGGAATAAGGCTCTAAGACGTCGGTAACAACAAGGGATCAATCAAAAAGATCGGGAGGGAAGCGAATTTGTAAGGAGTGCAAAGTGGAACCTAACTAGACATTTTTTAAAAATTTTATGGATAAAAATATGAAACAAAACATGCTTTATCTCCATGAATAAAAATGGTGAATAAAAACAAGCTAAATGCTAGTCTTGATTTATTCGAAATTTTTTTAAGATTTCACTAAATAAGGTTTATTTAAAAATACTTTAATTTTAGCTTTTGAAAACTATTCAGTTGTGAATTTGTTAATCATTTTTATTTTTTTACAAACATTAATTTGTTTACAGCAACATTAGAAATCATGAAAGGACTAATTTTATTAGGCATCAAATGATATTTTAAAACATAACTTATATTAATGAGAACATGTTGTAAATTTTACATGGCGTAAACTCAATTTCGCTTGTGACTAGGGAAATTGAAAATAGCGTATATTATTACAGCCTGAGGCCCCAAATTCTAATAACGTTGACGCGTAATTCCATTATAAAATCATATTATTTTAGCTATTAGATTAATGATCATGAAACTATAGTATATACATTACAAATTCATTAAATGGGGCCGCAAATTGCCCTACAGGCTTTCGAAGCCCCATTCGTCTTTAAGATAATCCGGCCCTGAAGGTCTCCGAGCTTAATTGAAATAGAATGCTTTTATTTGCGATCTTGCGTTCTAAGGAATTTCATTTAATCATTAGGTGTAATAACAAGCAATGGCGAAAACTTCAATTGGATTTTCGGCCCAGTTCCGCGGACCGTTACGATTTAAATTTTCAATTTCGAATTCAGAATTTGTTGTTAACGATGAGTTTAAATATAAATAAACGTTTTAATAAATGAGCTTTTCGAATAGAAATGTCGTGTCATTCGTGATTGTCGACGTGTAAGGCCGCGTACTAATTAGAGTTAAATACCCATTTTAATTATTTACGTAGAAAGGGAGATTATGTTTAAATGTTGTGCGTTTTCATATGTGAATTCTTGTAAAATGAGATGTTGTACTTTTCCATCTAATTATTTCTACATAAAGGTGGTAGGGGATTGGTATAGTATGCGCGTCTGCTCGAAAACAATTGTTTATTAATAGTCTACGTCGTTAAGTCAGTCGTGTTTTGAAATATCGTTAATAGGAACGTGATATTACGTTGTTTCAGAATTAATTGTGTAAGTTCATAATGGATCCAAATTTTTAATTGCTTGTACCAATGTAATCGACACCAAAAGTCATAAGTTCAATGGAAATAGTTGTGAAACCACTTGACTTTTTTTATAAATTGTATTAGAAATTTGTTTTCATACAAATCAGACATTGCTTTTTTGGGGTTTGTGGATTGTTATATTGAATAACACACATTTACTTTACATTCATAATACTCTAATTCAGATTCTTTTCTGTACTTTAGAATCATACATCTACACTAATAATATAAAGCTGAAGACTTTTTGTTTATTTTTACAACGCAGAAAAACTAGTACATTATAAATACGATAAGCAAAGACTTAATTTAACAAAATAGAACAGTGACGTGTTCTATGTTCGTCGTTTAATTGCGTACCCCTAAAAATTGCCATAAGAAAATATTTAATGAATTCCCATTACGCTCCACGGCTTGGCGAGTGCCAATCATTTTCGCTTCATCAAAAATGTGCAGCCATTTTTAACGAGAACGGAATTTTGTTTGATTGAAGAAGTTCCACATATTCAAATGAGTAATATAAGATTCCACCAAATACATTCTGTGAAGCAAAAGCTAAGTCTCGATGGACTTGCTTTTTTAACTCTAAAAAGTAATGAAATCTCTAGACAAAGTTTGTCCAAGTCTAAGGAAGGAACCTTAGTTATTACCTATTGTACTATAATTTATTTATTACCTTTTGTTATATGCTATGTGACTTGGCCGATGACCTGTACCTACTTATGTGTAAAATCTGTATATCCAATACACAATACTTTATTAAACTTCAGTTAATGCTTATCTTATATGACTAACCTGAACATTTTCATTTTTGGAGATCAAAAAGCAGGTCCATGAGACTTGGCTCTTTTAGAGAATGTTTTCGGTGGGATTTCACTTCTTCTTGCAGAAAGCCGACAAGATGGCGTTAACATAAAAAATATTATGCATGCAGGTTTCGCACTACATCTGAATATTTCTTGAGCTATAATATTTACTTCTATAACAATAAGCAAAGCATTTCACTTAAGGTGTATAAAAATGTTTGAATATTATTCCACGCAAGCCAATATTGATTTCGGCAACAAAGTCTATCAAGATTAGTGTAAAATCTTGATAGACTTTGTGGCCGAAATCTTGTCACTGAAAATTAGTATTTAAAACTAGAAAAATCCTTCAAATCACGGCTGGGTCCAACCTAGCTATTACAGGTGAATCTTACAACGGCTACGTATAAAATTATGTAAATATATTCGAGGAAGTGATACGAGGAGACAGAGGGAAAGATACTTTTACTATTGACGATGGTATGAAGCTGCTGAGAAGAGAGTCATATCTTAGATGACTGAAAATGACACGAGTTAATGTAATATATGTAAATGGAAATATATATGGATAATATAAGATTGTTCATGTGAAGCAGTCTTTAGAACAATGTTATCTATCAATTACTAATCCCATATAACCCTCGACAGCCTACTACATCCACCCGTCCATTACAGGTGAATTATACATCGGTGTAATATAAAATACCACAACCGCATCACCAGTGGACCGCGGCCTCTCATTAAAAAACAATTAATGAGGGGATAGAAACAAAAAACCGCACCGGCCGCGTCCTAATGAATGTAGTCATGCGTTTTATTAAAGGGATGGTTCATATTTAATAACGACGCGCTGCGAACGGGTTAAGATTGCGATGTACATTTCCGTGTTATACGGTTTATATTGTAAAAAGTCTTTTTATAATCGTACGATATTTGTTTTATATTATCGTGACTTGAACTTGCAGAATTATTATAAGAATGGTTTTCGATTGTATATTTGGTTATAATGTAGATGTGGAAAGTTTATCGTACGATCTTTTTTTCTTTTCATATCTATGGTGACTTAAGTTGCAGAATTATTATATTAGTGGTTTTCGATTGTATATTTGGTTATAATGTAGACTATTATTCTTATATACACATGTGTAAAAGAATACGACTGCATAAATCGTCTGAAATAGACGCTACATGCTATGATGATAATGATAATGGTGATACGCAATATGTATAGGTTTGTAAGTAATGTTAGTACGTATTCTAAAGAATGATTTCATATCTTTATTGACATTCCTTTAATATTTATTGTTATACGAAACTTAAGGATAATTTGATGCAAACAATTTCGTAGATAAATATGTATCAATGTTGTGTGTACAATAGTTTTAAAATTACCAATAATAATTTGTTCCTTATACAATAAAAAGACACAAAAATCTCTAGAATTTATTACAAAAAATAATCCTAACATAAACGGCGGTTTTTCCTACGTCTAGTCTCACAAGAAACAATACTTAAGGCAAGATATTGTCATAAGAGGGCATTGTTGTGCTAACAAAGAACATTCAGGACTATACCGCTTTGAATTCTTTTGTAAAATCGATCTGATATAGAATATAGTCGAGACTATGCTCAGACTTTGTTTATGTTTAACATATCTGAAGTTTGAGTTTCCTTTTTATTGTAAGGCAAAGCCATGGTCATTTCTTTCCTTTTTAACATTTCCTTCTTAAAGGTTACGATAGCGATTTTTATAGCTTTCTTGTTTATGAGACGCTATTATGAAGTTCTGCTTTCATTAAATTATAGAAGGGGATATATATTTTCAAAAACAAGAGAAGGTTTTCTTGGAGTTAAATTTTCTATTTTCATTATAAAGAGTACTTCCCTTTAAGCAATACAAAATTTCACCCTGTCCGTATAAATATGAAACGTAAGAACCATTGTTGTTTTCCTTTTACAAACACCATTCTAACGTAAGACACTGATTTTTTGAGAATATTCAATTAATATTTCGATAAATTCAAAGTAAAACAGTACTTAATACCAATGTTTGTCTCACCAATTTTTCTGAAAAATCAAATCATCCGTGCTCCTACCCTCATCAAACAAACAATATCCATTCCGTTCAAATTCCCTGCTTCCAAATTCCCCCAGCCGGTGATTAATTTAAAAATTATACCCAAATCCACCATAACCTTAAAACGAAACCCAACCTCATTTCGCTGGAGTAAACCAGCGCCGGTGGTGCGCCCACCGCGTGTATGCGGCCGGTGTTTGCGGGCACCTATATTTTACTCATCATTTATTAATTTTAAATGCTGGCGATGAAAGGGCGCACTCAATACATAAACATACTCGACATTTAAATAAATATCCTGGACATTTAACACTACGCCATCTAGTACCAAACTAAACAAAGCTTGTACTATGGAAACTGAATAACTGATAGACATACTTAAACATACTTTTTTTGTAAATACATACATACTATAGATAAATTAATACCCAGACAGAAGAAAATTACAATGTTCATAATTTTCTCCTCGTGAGAATCTAACCGACACTACCCGGTGCAGCGATGAAACTGCAGGGATTTCACAAATTTAATTACTCATTGAAAAAACCACATCGAATTAATCAGTTTTACCAATAGCCTCTTCCCAATGTGGGTACTTAAATTCAACACCGTTAAATTAAATGTGTGATGGTGTTTTCCCATTTTAATTTATTTTATTTATCCCTCTAAACAGATAAGCTTTTAAATTTGAAATGTTTATTCGATTCATATTATTAATTTCCTGAATATTTTGTGTCTTCTAGCAAATAACCTCGGAGCCAAATATCGTCAGACCCAATTTTTTCATAGCGATCTTATCTGTCACTAACAATAACAAATTTAAATTTCAAATATACTACCATAAAATGTTTCAAAAAGCTAAAAATGTTGAGAGGTACCCTAGTGCAGTGCTATCGCCAGGTGCTCTCTACGGCTACGAAAGCGTCACGATAGCGCAGCAAGTGCTACGCTTGCCCGCTACAGTCTACGGCAAAAAAATCAACTAAGATTTAAGATTGAAATATTTATGAAATATGCAGGGTATGACTAGTTTGTTATTCCTTAATATCTACGATCAACTAAACAGATGGTACGATTTGATTACACACAAATTTCCGTCGTAGCAAGCCCGCTACAAAGTATGAATGTCGTAGATTAATAGCGTTATAATATACACTAAACAACCGGCACACAGTTCGCTAACCTAACCCAATCCCGACTTAATAACGTTGAATATAACACGAGCATTAGCTAATTGCATAACACTTTGCGGCTTAATCGCGATGATTCAAACGATAATTAGGCTAAATCATAGCGAGTGTCACGGCGCCTGCTCCTGTGTCTAATTTCGCATTAAAGGACTACCGTGTAATTTAACATTATTATTAGTTGATATTGCTCGGTTCATTTGTAATTTGTGATTCTCTTTTTTTATTTTACATTGCCAGCTTTGTTGGTTTAATGACCATTGATTAAATCTTCTTCTTCTTAAATAAAAACGAGTATCATGGCGTCTGTTTCTGGTTCCAATTTTGCATTAAACTAACGTGCAATTGTACACATTGGGTTCTCAATATTGCTTTCTGTTTATCAGTATTTTGCGATTTTGTTTTTACTTTAAATTGCCTGCTTTGTCATTCTAGATGATATGATTTAATCGCGATGATGCAAATAATAATCAGGCTAAATTATAGAGAATATCACGGCGCCTGCTTCTGTGTCTAATTTCGCATTAAAGGACTACCGTGTAATTTAACATTATTATTAGTTGATATTGCTCTCTGTGCATGTTGTGGTTTACTTTTTTATTTTTCGTTGCCAGCTGTGTTGGTTTAAAAATCCTTGATTATATCGCGATGATTCAAACGATAATTAGGCTAAATTAAAACGAGAGTCATGGCATATTTTATCTCCCCTATAGGCCTTAAAATATCTGGTAGCTAGGAAAATTATTCAAACCAGTTTTTGGTAAATACATGTATCCTTTTGGGTTTATTACTACTTGTACAGGTACAGTACAGGTACAGTACAAGTAGTAATAAACCCAAAAAGATACATGTATTTACCAAAAACTGGTTTGAATAATTTTCCTAGCTACTACTGTAAATGCTATCAGTTTTGATAGGGAAATTACTTCGATAGCCTGCAGTTAACATTGGCTAGGACGGGTGGATGTGAGAATCAAATTAAAGTGGACATAACGAGAAAACTTTATAGTTTCATTTAAAGACCCTGTAGTCATAATTATCTAATAGCTTGTAATAAAGTGATATATTAATTTAAATGAAATCCATTTCAATATTATCAATTCGAAAGTAACGCTGTCTGTCAGTCTGTCTCTCCTTGAAAAGATTTGGATGAAGTTTTGTATAGAGACAGTTGGATCCCGACGAAGGACAAAGGATTGGTTTTCCCAAAAATTCCAGAGGAAAGGGAAATTTACGCGTATACCGCGGGACACATCAATTATAATTAATATTTTACTTATGAATTTTTCCGGTTACACACACGTAACAAAGAATCACCAATGCCAAATAATACAAAAAGCGTTACTTCAACAAAATCACAAAGGTTCCTTCATGGTAGAACAGGCAAATGAGCATGCGGGTCACCTGATTTAAAACGATTACACTACCTCGTGCCGCCCGCCTATAAACACTTGGAATACCAAAAGTTCATTCACCATTATGACCGAAATGGCCTTAACCTTTTTTGTTGTTGTCCTTTTTTGGGACTTTTTTTTCAATTTTTATTTCGTAATAATACCTTTTATTTAATTCCGTTTTCGTAAAATGCGGCCCACCCGCCCATAAACACGTGAAATATAAAACTTCATTAATTATAACCGCTATGGCTTTGAGTTTGTTTGTATTTTTTAGTTTTGGAATCGAGATATATCCTTTTTTAGATGTGTCCAGTTACAAATGGATTTTAAAAGTCAAAGAGAATCAAAATAATATCCATTAAAATATAACAAAATTGCAGCTTATTTGATAAAGTAATTATACTTTGAGATCTAACACCAGCTTGGAAAGTAGACCGTTAACATATTTTCATTTTTATACAATATTCGGGTAGAGCTCATTGAATTTTTTTTTGTGGAGGGTGAATAAATAAAAAACTTAAATCAAAAGAGTAAAAATAATTTATTTATTTAAAGAAAATAAAACATTGAAAAGCATAATATAAAAACATATAATGAGCCACGGTTGTCGACGTATAAATGACATCCTTAGAACAGTAATGTTTGCAAATACGCAGATTAACTGACATCATATGTTTTAACTTTACATGAAAATTTAATAAAAGTATAATAGTTTTAAAGAAACTCTTCATCACTTGGCTTTTATACGGATAATACACATGTTTTATTCACGTGCGGAAATATAAAATAACAATGAATCATTATACTCTTATGTTTAGTTATTATGTTTTAATGTTTCATAACTGTTAGCATGAGCTCATTCTCAACCACTTTATGAATAATAAACGTATATTTTATATTTTCACAACATTTTCAGATACACGTGGTTTTCATAAACATAAATAAATAGTGAATTTAGTTTCAGGCTTATGTAAAGTTTTCATTTCATACAGCATTAATAAAGAATCAAATTTATAGTTTTTCAGATAGTTTCAACAGTTTTGTCAAACAAAACTGTAGTTTAAATGTAATATTTTCAAAACAAATAGACAAA
This sequence comes from Phoebis sennae, assembly GCA_001586405.1. Taxonomy (NCBI): domain Eukaryota; kingdom Metazoa; phylum Arthropoda; class Insecta; order Lepidoptera; family Pieridae; genus Phoebis; species Phoebis sennae. The sequence goes on along the minus strand of LQNK01000681.1, from coordinate 7,794 downwards.
ATTTACAATCTAGTTTATACATATAATTCTAATGAAGGTTTCATTTCAACAAATTTACAATAGTTTGATTAAAATGTAAAATTGAAAATCATGTAACCAAATATGTGAAAATCACCAGCCATTACAGAGACCATATTTCATCTGCAACGACAACATGAGCTACATTATACGGAAATTATTGAATTCATTGTTACAGGTGTAACCGATGCTGCACTCACCGTTTGCGAACAACGCGCTTATTGACGTTCGCCAACCGCGATACAACTACCATTTGGATGGTAAATATCGCAACAGCCATTCACACTATTTACTTACAATAACACAAACACAATTTTCGTCTACGAGAACGCGCGTGGCGAGGAGGGAGCGACACACGTCCTGCCGCGCCGAGAGTCCCGGCGTAACTGGCGCGGCACCCGCCGAAACTGCCCCCGGATACCCCACAGGCTCTTTCTTTGTTTCGCATCCCCTCGTGTAGTACAAATTTTAATCTTATTCGTCGCGATCTTGCGTTCGTCAATTGACTCGACTTTTCTCCACTCGATACGATCGCGATAATGGGGACGCGCTTGTCAACGGTTCAACTATAAACGATTCGAATGTTTGATCATTATTTCGTCATGAATTTATTATGATAGAGGGTGACTGAAATGTATCAAGATTAGAGAGAATGTTTTTCAGTTTTTTGTTTACGTAGATTCGAGTTTTGAATATTGTTCTCTATATCCAGCAAAATTTATGATTTGAAAATGTAAACAACTTTCTTATATTTTTTATACAGGTTATTTGGAAATATAAACTTTATTTATTGTCACAACATTAATTAACCATACAATAACATTAGTAAACAGGTTACATAAAATAACTCTATTTTGCTCTACGTCAAACCAAATCAGTAAAAGAAAATCTGCCTAATCGGTTCATTTAGCATTAACAATTATTACATATAAACATTAAACACACATTCGCCGCATTCAAATTAAATACAAACATTTGTAGTTCATAGAATTAAACAAATGACGCTAACTAGGTATCTAAATAAAGCCGTTTAATAATTTCTAATTCGACTTCAAACACATTTGTCACGTGAAATTAGGCCACAGTGAATATTCAGTATTACCCAATTATATGGCTTTTTTAATATGTGTAAATATCGTTTGATCTATAGAAACGTAGGTATCACGAAACGTAATATATTTTGCAACCTTTGACCTTCAAATAACATACGATGTTGACAGGAATAAAAGTGAGCCAATCGTATTGAAGTTAATTTATATTGAAATTAAATTACATGACCTTTTTAGAACAATATACAAAAAGCAAGTATCTCCAAGCTTTTCTAGCAAAGAAGTCAGCACCTCATTACTATAAGACCCAACACAATTGTAAAATGCAAAATACAGATTATTGTTATTATTATCTCCAGTAAGTATGTATAAAATTTCGGCGACACATCTCATTAATAGCTTGCTTAAAGAGGCCAGCAATATTTTATAATAAACTCGATAATAATTGATTAACGACATCACCCGCGGCAACCACGCTAACATCCCACTGACACTATTTACCAGCACCCAAACTTAATTTATAGCCGAAACTACTTAACGCGCTCAGGAATATCCAGGAAAACACTACTACATTTCAATTTATAATGTATTCAAACCTGGATAATAACGAAATGTAGATTATTGTGACCTACTTTTGAGACAATCATTACAGCATTTGCCAGAACGTATTCTAATTTTCAATTTATCTCTATTTTTTATCGCCAAGAAAGCACAATAGCAAACCACAAAACGATCACAGCCACCCATAGTTACTCGCGATGTAAGAGGTATCACCAGTACAGTATCTACACTATCTACACTAATATTATAGAGAGTTAAATCTTGTTTGCTTTTTTGTTTGTTTGGTTGTGTTGAATAGGCTCAAAAACTACTGGACCGTTTTTAAAAATTCTTTCACCTTTCGAAAGCTGCATTATCCACGAGTAACATAGTCAAAATTTTATAGGCTATAACATTATGCTACGGGAGCGAAGCCGCGTGGATCAGCCAGCATAGTCTACATTCGTATTGACTTAGATATGCCATCTGTATTTTACATAAACTTCGCTCAAATTGGCTCCCTCGAAGCGACCACGCTAGCAGCCCAGAGACACTCTTTACTAGTACACAAAATTTAAATCCAAATCTACTGAATGCTTGGAATATTGAAGTGCATTTAATTTTCAATGAGATTTCTAAAATATTTGAGAATATACGGATCACTTCAATCAAAGAAGTGGTATTGCATTATAGAGGATCGTAGGAAGACCTAAATCTCTGACCAAATCTTTTAGGCCCTAGTTAAAGTCACATTATGCAACTAAGATGATAACTACTAGTTATAATTGTAATAGATTCTAGTTAAGGAAGAGCAAGTCCTACTGACACAGGTTTTCTTTAAAACTTATTACGAGGTCCCCGCTACTACTTAAAATAAAATATTGTATAAGTATTGAAATAAATCATTTTTATTTTTTTTCATTTTCATTAAAATTGCTGTTCGACTGTAGTACAAAAAAATATCTGCATCTTTATTATGATAAGTCAAAGCGTACTGAATATTATAGTAATAACTCTTTAATAAAGGAACATTTGTAAGTAATATTAAGTCAATCTGTCGCTTCCTCCCACTCGCATTTCCCTGGACAACTAATCTTGCCACGGCGTAAATTATTCATCGCTACAAATTTACCCACTCGTGTCATATCTGTTCGTTTTGAATTCGCTACCAATTTTATTTGATTATTAGATCATGTTTAATTGGAGGAGGTGGAGCATTTTTAATAATAATAATAATCAGTAATAGATAAATATAAATTAATATTCAGGAACATTCAACATTACGCCATCTAGTTTCAAACTAAACAAAGTTACTATGTCCTATCGAAACAAGATAACTGATAGACATACTTAAACATACTTTTTTTTTGCAAATACATACATACATACTACATATTAATTAACACCTAGACAGTAGAAAATTACAATGTTCATCACATAATAACTTACTACTCGTAGGGATCGAACCAAACCCTCTGGAGTAATAGACCATTGCTGTATTCACTGCACCAATCAGTCGATATGTGATACTTGCTTTGTCCAGAACTTTCACCATAATAGCTCCATGCTAGAAAGCCTACTCTTCTTCATAATTATAATAAGGTAGAACTTTTCAAACCCGACCAATAATTTTGAAATTTAGTGCGTTTTAATAAACCCAAAAACCTGTCCACTTTAAATTTTAGTAAATGTCATGATGATGATGATATACAATAAGAAAAGAATTAAACTCAGTGCTCATTTATGTTTGCAGTGGTGCCTGCTTGCTCATGAACTATCGTAGCATCAGAAATATCGTAGATGTTTCGCTTGCTACAAGCGCAAAAGAGAAAAGGTCTGGGGGTAAACTCGGAAAACGAATGGGGGTACACTTATACTGTTAGCATTTCATAATTATTTTCTCTTTTAGTATTGCTAGTGGCTCGCTCCGAGAAAGACACCATGTTGTTATGTATAAACCAAGACCTTTCATGTGATACTACACTCTCCTATATGCATATTCGCCTATTTAATCCTCCTATCTTCGTTACCCTCGCTAACTTTGTACTCAAGGTGTATCTTTATCTAAACTATTTTCTAAACCATACTGCAGATATCCTCAGACAAACCTATTTTGTTCATCTTTGAACCCAACATTTTCTTTCCAAACTATTTGCCTATCAATTTTATCAGGATCGAATAAACAATATTCAAGTTATTGTCGAAGAAAATCTTTCATACAGACAAACATACACACATACAAACATAGTAGTACACTTCTGTCAAATTATAACAAAACTTCATAGAGAGAAAGAACAACTACCAGTACCTATAAAAACAAAATTAAATCATATTTTGTGGGTCACCTTTTTATTCGTACACAACACGAGCAAAAGTACAAAGAAAAATTTTAAATTCCCGACATAACTGCAACAAAAGTGTGTTGCATAATGTAGAAATTTTAACCAAGTCCATGTTTGTAAAAATGCCGCCAACTTTTATAAAATAATACGCTCTAGTAACACTTGCTCGACTGTTCTGATTTATCTACGCTATAATATCATAAAGAGGAAAACTTTGTTTATAATAAATAGGCTCAAAACTGCTGGACCGATTTTATAAAAATTCTTTCACCATTCGAAAGCTACATTATCTAGGAGTAACATAGGCTATATTTTATAGGCTATATTATATAACATTATTCTACGGGAGCGAAGCCGCGCGCATCAGCTAGTCTCAAATATTTTACATTTTATGGTGAACCTAATTCGGTTCCCATGCGTTAAATAAAGGTTTAATTATGTGAGGAAACATTTGTGTTTTTGTATTTATGTTTTTATTGTTCACCCAAAAACTACTGTACCGATTTCAAAAATTTTTTCGTCATTAGTAAGCTGCATATTCACTGAGATACTAAGTTATTTTATAGGCTACAAAACATTATGTTAAGGGAGTGGACAGCAGCTAGTAAATTATAAATTGTAAAAACAATAACTAAGGCTATGTTGAAAATAATGTTTTATTGGTATGAGAAACATATAAAAATATCTAAGGAATATAACAGTATTTGTACTCATGCCCTCTAAATTAAATTTCTTAGGAATAAGATATTCTTAAACATAACAAGAAAACAATAAGCATTCATATAAATAACACTACCGAGTAAAGCTCGCATCAATTCAATTCAACAATAACAACAGGCTACAAGAAACCTACAAGTAAATCATCCCACCGCTACAATACTAATAAACGTTGGCCGTAACTAACAATAACATATTCAAAGGCTAAACACCACCAGAATGCTCCCACATTTTCGCACTGGTATAATTTACATCCAAGTAAACGCCTTATCCAAACGCATTCGAGTAAACAATGAGGCATTTCAACGTGCGGCGCTTGCAGCGCTGTCGACAGCCGCTACAAATCTTAACCGATCCAGTACAGACGCGTCAATGAATAATGTATGACCGGATCGTACGATGTTACAGCGCTAACACTGCGACTGCTGCACGTAAACATATTCCTTCGTAGTATTTATTGCCGGCTTTAACGCATCTTAGCTAGAACGGGTGTTAAGATTGTGAATCTATGGATACGCCTGCTTACTGGATTTGTGTCATTAATGCGTTCTAATTAGCTGATAAATTGGGAGTTGTCTTAAATAAGTGGGCTATAAAATAGTAGCTTATTGCTTACCGATTAGAGTTTATAGACTTTGTATAGCTACTTAATAAAATGTACACTTACACAAATGAGTACACAGCTCCTCTTTGCTAAGAGCCGAGGATGCTTTGACACGAACTAGGTCACGACCGCAAAGAAAATCGGTATCTAAAAGATGATAACATATTTGGAGTATGTATTATCAAATATTCAAAATTGAAGTTTCAATACATTTGCGATAAGCTTATGGGCAAATATGTGACCTACTCTAGATATTATTTAATTAGGGAACCTACTATGATAAACAGAAAAAAAATTATGAAGAAATTTATTACTTATTAATTAATAGGAAATTTATTAATAATTATTAATTACCTAGAATACAAGGAAGTCCAAGCTAAGTAAAACAATTTGGAAAGTAGTTAGTTACTACGTCATTTTCCATTATACAAATATAATTTATAAAAGAACCCTGCAGCATTAAAACAAAAACCTATATACGGAAAACGAAAACTAAAATCTCGACGGCACTAATGCAATTTAAAATATCCAGTGCCTCGTTGATATATCTAATTTATTATTTGAGCTCAGAGTTCATTATCCTTCTTTGTTACAGGCTTACTCAAACTAATAAATACACTTACTCACATTAACACATATTTTAATCCAGAGCAACGTAGACGAAACGTCGTATCTACAATTAGAGCACAATCAAAATTAAACTTTATCGTATGAGGGTAGGGATAAAAATTGATTGTTGCTAAAGTCGATAGCAAATAACGGCACGCGAGAGCGACATTCAATACTATGCTCTAGTGATTGTATTAAGGCCTAGGCGCCAACCTGGGCTTAATTAAACCGGCCGTGTTACAGGCAATGGTGATGGCGGCTCGTACCGTTGCTTGGCAACGAGACGCTTTGAAGTGCCGCACGCTGATGCCTCTCGATACCCCGCTGGGGTGAATCGGGGTACTTTTTATCTTGCTACGAACGGAGCAGGGTTATGTTTGTACTTGAGATAAATACATTAATTATCATCATTGGAGCCATGTAAATAATATATTGCACTTTACACAATACCAGTGTTTAGATATGTCAAAGGGAACTTGATCCAAATCTGTTCAGTTGCTTTGACTGAATGAATAGCAAACAGTGCAACATAACAAACTTGCTTATTTCTTCTTAGTCATTCTGGGGATCGAAAATTACCCTCAGCTGCAATATTGTGACATGACAATGACATGTATAAAACCAAATAAACCGTTATTTGGTTGATTTCTCTACTTAATAGTAATTTGTCCTAAGTCCGGTAAAAACCAATTTCTTCATTTATTATTTTTTTTTCATTTAAAATATATGAATAAATTCATATATTTTTTGCAAAAAAAATTTGTTTTAATTTAAAGAGTGTTCGCAAGTTTTGGCACTTATTACACAGCATGCCATTTATGAACAAACATATTATTATTATTGTTGTATGATTCTATCTTTAAAAGTATCTTATTTAAATAAAGTCTCCCATACAATATTTATCTTCCAACGTTTTAGTTATCCAGATACGGGTGATGTAAATTGCTCAGCACATATTTGTCGAGCTGTACTTGGGGCGGCAACCTGTGTTCTTTTCATTAGCCGGTAAGCAAGTCTCCTTTATACGCGCATAGTGTCAAGGATAAATTTATCTAGAATGTTATCTTGGTAACAAACACTCTATACTAAAATAACTCAGAAAAAATTTACGTAGTCTATTATAGTGTTCTTTTTAACCTACGAACGTGGAAGACTCATTTAAAACGATACTGTAAAGTATCTTACCAACACAATGCGTTTCAAACAATATTTATCTTAAGAGAGATCTTAGTTATAGATACGAATCACAAAAATATAGGTACAGAAGTCAAGCATACGTTCGTAACTCACTTTTCATACCTACGCACACAGACAAACGCGCGCCTCAAATTGATCATTCGCGGTCAAACTGTTCCAACGTGACCCAAGATATTACGTCAATGAACGCTGCTTATGTGTGCGTTGGTCGAACGCGCTCTATATGAAGATTGTCTTCTGTTCCTGTATATTTTGCGTACGTGTGACGTAAATTGCTCAGCACATATTTGTCGAGCTGTACTTGGGGCGGCAACCTGTGTTCTTTTCATTAGCCGGTAAGCAAGTCTCCTTTATACGCGCATAGTGTCAGGGATAAATTGCTTTAGAACCTTTCTATGGGGTTTAACGGCTTGGTGTTATGAACGTAATAAATATGGTTTAGATAACGAAGCGTATGTGAAGACAAGGGAATTATAGTATTAAGAAAAATAAATTGTACTATTGATTTACTTCCACACAGTTTGCATTATATATTTATTTGAACCATCAAGATTAGAATAAACAAAACTAAAGAACAATCGAATCAATGGTCATTTATTTTTCTATCACAACTTCTTTCTTTTGGATGTTTTACCCATTATCTTCTCTTATTAATATAGTGTTAGTAACATTTGTTTACAGTAACTGAAATGTCAATGTCATGATAGTATAAACAGTG
>LQNK01000680.1:1240367-1275422 GCA_001586405.1 Phoebis sennae | reverse complement strand
GCTCCGCGGCGGTGAACAGCGCCAGCAGCGGCGCGGGCACCACGCGCGATATGCCGTCCCGTACCGCGCGCACTTGCTCGTCGAACTCGTGTAATCTAAATATACAAATACGTATATAAGTAGTCAGTAGTAGTTGAATGAAATTGTTTTATTTGGATCACTTGTAAAATAAAATTTAATACAATATTCTTACCGATAATGCAATGCCAATTGCACGTATTCGTCCTTATTGTCTGGTGTGACCCTTTTGTGGCGCGTTGACAGAGGTACCTCATGGCCCGCCGCCGATGGAATAGAGAACGGTAGTTCGAGATTCTGCAACTCCTAAAATGAATATAACATTAGAAATATAATTAGATTTTCGTAAACATTTTATTATTTTTAAATTATTAAAATACATAATGTTAAATATTGTATCCATGTAAGTGTGTCGTATTTCAGTTAAATCTTACTTATAGGTGGTGTAAACTGAAGATTTATTTATGATTATTTATGCTTTTTGTGTTTGCGATCTAATGTGTTTTAATTTTTCTTCTAAAACCGGACGATTACTATCGTAGCCTGCAATCGGAATGTCCTTAGCACCTTGTTGGCCGGCGTCATGTCGCGGATGCACAGCAGCGCGGGCAGGAAGTCCTTGTCGACCTCGGCCAGGTCCTGCGGCCGCAGCGGCTGCCCCGCCAGCTGCCGCCACACGCCCTCCGCCAGCGACAGCGACAGCGGCGAGCCCGTGCGGATTGCGATGCCCATCAGCACACCTGAACGTTGAATATTAATTTTGATCCTTCGAGCCGGACAAAATGTATCTGAATACTGAAGTAATATACTTCGTAAATTAAAACTTGATCTCTGTGACATATGTTAAACTGACATTCCTAGAGTTTGCAGGATACAAAAAAATTTACTGCAGTTGTAGTGTCCAAAAGGTAAGGGATAAATATTAATATATAAAGAACTACGGTTAAAATCACTAAAAAGGATTTACAAGAATAAATGGATATATTTAATGTTCTTATATTAAATTAAAATAAATAATAAAATTAAAAGAAAATTTTTTTTATTAAAAATATCGATAGTTTTCAGTTGTCAATATTAATTTCCATTACTAAATGGACAATTCAACATCAGTAAGGTCGTACTGCCCATCAAGTATGACATTGCCAGGTATTCTTTGTACTATTAAAAATTCAGGAATACATAAGCGTAACTTCATTAGCAGCTGTCACAGAGAACAAGCTATCTAACGTACAATAGACTATAGTTATTTATTTATTTTTTATGAATTTACTACACACGAACAATCTATCTATATACGTAAATAGACATACCTAGAAACCGGAAGCAGTTCAGATGCAGTGGTGTATTAGCAGTTGGATTGAGCAGGAAGGCGTCTCTCGAAGCGCCCGCATCACCGCGTCCGTTGGGTGTGGCCATCAGCAGAGGCAGGGAACCGTTCTGAAGTTCTTCACACATCTCGGCTATGCTCTCACTGTATCCACCACCACAGTCATCCACACTTTCGCCTGGAATTTAAACATTTTGTTTATAAAAAACAGATTATAGATGGTGCCAACCACGACGACGCGCCCCACCAATTTTTTAATTTGGAAGTATTTTACTAAGATCGCAATACTTTTTCCTGATTAGTCTATTTATTTTAGTGTGCGTACACACATAAGTAATGAAAGTGAAGCTTGCATACATATTACATCGTCAACGATTAAGAAAATTAGTGGGGCGCACCTTCGTGGATGAATTTTTTTATACTACTTAATTGCGTTGTACCTTCGTAGACATAATCTTTATAATGTAAATAGTCGATTAAAAAAATTTCATATCAACAAAAGAGAAGTGTTTTCCAACGTAACTAATATATTTGTTACTTATAAAGCTGGATCTACACTCACCAACAAACTTGACCTTCCACACGCGATGCGGCAAGGCCAACGCGTCCTGCGTCAGCGCCGGTAACCTCGCCACCATTTGTCCGAACACGGAGCGCATTCCAGCCGCGCCCGCTAACCCCGAACCGCCGCGACGAGCACGACGCGCCGCAACACGCGATAGCTCCACTACGGGACCGTGTTGACGCTCGCGCACCATGGTGGTCATAATAGCCTGTATAAAATACATATGTTACGATACATATCGATTAAATGATTTTGATTAATGAGTGAACAGTAACATTTTTATTACGCTCTAAAGAGATAAAAGTGGTGCGACTCGATATTCCAATTATCATTTAGATATATTTATGATATTTTTTTCGTTTATTTTTATAATTTTTAAAGTGATAAGTAAAGTACTAACGATATTGATCTAGAAAATTACAACACTTTGATCTAGCTCGAAGGAGCATTACTAAATACGATAATAAATAGTAAATACTTAATAATCACACAAATAATGCATGAATATTACGTACCTTTCTGAACGCAGCCTCTTTAACACTATAAAACAGCAACGTTCTCAATTGATCAAACGGTCCATCCAAAATCAGGAATGGTAAATTGGGGCACACGAGTTCCGAAAATTGATGCAGCAATACCTGAAAATCACAAATATTCAATTTATATTTTCGGTGAACATTTAATCATCGATATGTAACGTACATAAGAGTCACTTACTCACATTTTGAAACAGTGCGATACGTTATAATAATGTCCGGTATTAAGTTTTAACTAGAACTTCTATCAGGCTTAGAGGGTCTTAAACAGGAAAACTCACCAATCTATAGCACATATGGTGTGGTGTCATATCCCTCAGTAAGTGGCACTCAAGTGGGGGCGCTGGCGGAGGACGCGGTGCACGCGGTGCTTCTACGCATAATGCTACCGTATGCGCACTGCCACACGCCACTTTTGTTACACGCTTACCCTAAAAAGAAAGAATCTAAGAACATTTTTTATCAACGCAGTGGCGTCAAGCCCCCACCAATACGAAACGTTCTTGATGTAGTTTTGATTTGTTAATCTCCCTGAATTATTGTCGGTACTGTAACTGTAACTTTATATTGATACATATCGCAAATGGCATTCATATTTTAGTCATCAAAAACCCAAACAACTTTAATATTCAAAATCATTTTTCAGGGATTAATCCAATGTTACTAATTCTAAGGAATTTAATGATTTATGGAAGATTACTGCAAAACTATAATTTCTACATCTTAATTGAACACGATCCTTTAAAATTAATGTTATGTAATTTTAAAGCAAATTTCAAAAAGGTCAGATGAATTAATTAATATTAACGAAGTTTTAATAATTAAAACCCTGAATTTACCTGTAGTGCTACAAGTAATCTAGGTCTTTGAGCTGCTAGGGTAGTACCATCTCCAAGTTGACCTTCGTCATTATCGCCCCAAGTGTACACCTCCCCTGAATCCGTACACGCCACGCAATGTAAACTACCTATAAACATATAATAACATCTCTATACATAAAATGTAACACCTTACAAAGTGCTAAAAAACTTTGTACACACATATACACTTCAAAGGGAACCTGCATATTTATAAATGTGTGGCCACTTACGTAAAGCCACCACTTCCATAAATAAACTTACGTAAAATCGCACACGTGATTGTTTGTCTTATTCCTTATAGTTAAATAAAATTACAATGTTATAATTGAAGGCATTGTTATTGGCACTCATCGGTGCCGTTTTTGGTTTTTTTATTATAAAAAAATATCAGCCTCATAAATTAGCATTCTATAGTTAAAATTTACCAGTAGCAATAGAAACGATCATCTTCCCCTGCATGCCGGTGACCCGCATCGGCCTCCTCACATGTTCGTAGCTGCCATGACCGAGTCTGTGGTAATCACCCTTGCCCCTATAAAAAAAAATACGGTTAATATTTTTATAGTTTCTAAGTATTCGAACATAAAGGACGTTGAATATATTTTAATTAAGAACATAGCGCATATGTTCTTTACGAAAATACATTTTACTAAAATATCAAATTTTTACCATGTATAAACGCTGCCACATTGACAAAGTGCAACGGAAAACTGTGATCCACATTCGACTTTAATCACACGCAGTCCTTTCAAGCAATCTATTCGCATTGGCAATTTGCATCCCTCTGAACCTCCTCGACCTAAAATAAATAAATGACAATACACATATGTTGATTTCTAAACAAATAATTTATTGATATATGATATAAGTATAACTTTTTGCTTTGAAATTTCTGATAATGTTCAAAAAATAAAAAAAAAGGTATAAGTTTTGTAAATAATACTTACCAAGTTTTCCGTAGTCCCCGTCTCCCCACGACCAAACATTGTCATCGTCTGTAATGCATAGAGTTTGTGCATCGCCTGAACCACACGCGACATCTATGACTCGATAGTTAGCCAAAGCTTCCACCTGTTAGTAGAAATGTTCAATAGTATAATCCCCACAAATTGCTAATTCGCACGGCGGTGATGTCAGGCTCTTTGAACAACAAGCACCGTTAGCAATAAATAAATAAAAAATACTGCTTCACTTAAAGACAAAACTCGCCGGTGAGTACGTGTATTGGCATTTGTTCTATGAAATTTCTCATATTGGTTTTGTTGTCCAGTTCACTTGTTTTATTTCTGACTAGCCGCGCCCCGCGGTTTCACCCGCGTAACGTCTGATCCCGTGGTAACTCCGGGATTAAAAGTAGCCTATATGTTATTCTGAACCCTTACCTGTATGTATACTAAGTTTCATCATAATCGGTGCAGTAGTTTTTGCGTGAAAGAGTAACAAACATCCATACATCCATACTTACAAACTTTCGCCTTTATAATAGTAGTAGGATTATAGTCAAGATTTTTATTCCTTTTTTATATTTTTAAAAAAGGAGTAGTAAAGTGATGCCTGGCTAATCACATTTAATTTAAATACTCACCATTTTCGGCACGAGTTGGTCCTCCGAGTCGCCATGGCCCAGTCGTCCGTATCGTCCCTTGCCCCACGTGTAGATGCGTCCCCGCGCGGTTAGACACGCGGAGTGCGCGCCCCCGCACGCTATCGCGATTACTTCCAGTCCCGTAAGTGCGGTTATTAGCTTGGGACGGTCGTAGCTCCTATTTAGTGAAAAGAAAAATGTTTGTTTGAGGAATTGTGATATTTGTTTCTAAAGATTTATTTAGGGATAGTCTTAATTGCTTTGTCTCATTTTGTACTAGATCAGAACTCTAATGAGACATAATGGAATACAAACATTTTTATAGTAATTTTTAATTATGATATAATTTTGAGTACAGACAGAATTTTTCAAAATGACTTACACTCTATTGCCATGTCCAAGTTTCCCATCTTCACCTTCGCCCCAACTGTATACGTCTCCATCAGCAGATAGAGCGAGACAATGTTTGCCGCCGGAGTTACAGGCAACCTAAAATTATTTAAATAGAAATATTGGGTTATCTTAAACGGTATCTTACTTTTACGGTAAAACACAATGCTCAAAATATTTAAATATACCTTTGTAATAAAAACGTGTTGTAAAGATGCGAGCAAAGTCGGTTGAGACACCGAATCAATGCCTCCTATTCCCAAACGACCTCCTGCGCCATAACCTACAAAAAAAATATAATACTTTTTACTATTCTGTTATTAACCGACTTCAAAAAAGGAGGAGGTTATCGATTCGATCGTATTTTTTATAACATTTAAAAGTTGAAATGTTCTCGTTATATACGCGCGTATTGATATCAGTGACACCAAATTAATAATTTTAAATTAAAAATTACGTACCGGTAGCGTACACCTTCCCATCAGGAGTAACGGCGAACAGGGTCTGCTCTCCGCCCACCAGCTGCACAGGGTTGAGCCCAGCGAGGGCGTGGCAGGGCGCGGGGCCGCGAACTTTGGCGCCCTCCACACCGCCGAGCTGCCCGCGGTGGTTGTGGCCCCAGCCGTATACTGCGCAGCCGCGGGAACCCCCGCTCCACCAGCCCGTCCAGTCTTCCGGTCGCCTTAGACAGATTAAATGTTCAGTCAGTTTCAGTAATTCATACAGATGAGAAAGTACTGGGCCTTCGGGCTCCACGCTTCTGTCAATGATGTACAAGCCATGGACATTTCCTCTTTCATCAAATATCAGGAAGATATGTAATAATAGCGCGCTTTAAATACAAAATACACATTACAATGACAAACGTGACCCCGTAAATGAGTTGACTTAAGTGCATCGTAGCAATATTACTAGATAACAAATTATCATTGCCTTTGTATCTTTGTAAGGAACAGTGCAATTTAATTTTGCAACACTCACTTATTAACCCAATGCAGCAGTTGTTCATCATGCTGCTTCGTGAACTTCATATTATCCTCCCACACATTCCCTGCGCCTTGTTCCCCGCCCTCGTCTCCGTACACTCCAAGGTCTGCGAGCCTCTTGCGCACATCAGTGAGGAAGGGCGGGGGTAGGGGCGTGCGTCGTAACAACGCTTCCGCAGTGCGTATGCATACGCAGTAGCGCTTGAACCAACGGGCTGCGTCCGATCCATTGCACATGCGTGCGTCCATGCGCAGGCCACATGCGAGTAATGCAAGTTCCTGCAAATAAAAATATTTTAAAACATGGCATCCATTTTTTATTAAGAAATACGTATACATTTTTTAAATTGGAAGTTATTTTATTGCCTTTTTTGCAAGTACTGTTCACATTTTTAAATTTCAACCGGTTGCATCTCCAAAAATTTAAATTGGCATATGACCCACGTGTTGACAGTGGCATAAAAAAAACAATAATTATTTTTGTCACAAATGTTAGGGTATTTATTTTGTATATGGACGTGGTGTAGATTAATTTTATTGTATAGGGACATAACCCACTTCCGTTAAGTTGTTATTATACCTTGAGATAGTGTGTGTGCACGAGATGCGTGGCGGTGCGCAACGCGGGCGCCTCGTGCTCGTACTGCGTCTGCAACAGCTGCGGCAGCTGTTGGAGTGCAGGCGGCGCGCCGGCGCTGGGCGGCGAGCCCGTGCCGCAGACCACGCCGCGGAGACGACGCACGCACCACACGCGCCCTCGCCATGCTGTACAATAACGTGGTTATGCAAGGGGGGCTATAGTGCGTGAATTTGCCGCTATAGGCGCTAGTGTAGCGAGAGGTGTCCGAGAAGACACGTGCCACATTTTAAGGTTTTATTTTTTATTTTAGACTGCTTCTGATGTATTAAGAATGATTTTATTTCAAGAATTATTCTTATTATGGCTGACGCTGCTATCTGCTATAAAGCAATATTTCAGCTCAAATCAAAACCTCACTCGCCAGTGGCACCGGTTTCCACGCAAGAATGTTATATTATTATTACGTGTATTTCTGTTTTAAGTCCCAATGTAACAAAATGTGATTATTTTTTTTAAATAATGTATCAATAAACTTACACAACGTAGGCATCTGCGCACAAATCGCCAACGCTTGTGCCAATCTCGGGGCGAGCTGGTGATCATTTGAAATGGCAGTCAGAAGAGGACCATCTAATAACCTCCACGCTAATTCCACTGAAGGACAGGATAGAACATATCGATCGGTTCCGTGTTCCTAGAAATAATGAATATATTAAACATTAAAAAAAAAAGCTGTACATAACTATTACTGCGTACTGTAAACTAGTTATAATTAAGTAGTAAATTATTGTACCTAAAAAGTAATTTATATGTATATTTATACCAAAAAATATTTCTCTTTCTTATTTGATCAAAAAATATTTTACATTGTTTTTTAATATTTGCACATACCGACGGAGAATGTGTGGGTAACACAGGATGCACAGTAAATCTCCACCCCCAACCGTTTACGGACCCGTCGCTTGTAAACCTCCAGCGCAATTCGTCACCTGCAAATGAACATTATTAGTGCAATTTTAAGAATTATATATGAAAGTATATTAATAGACTGTAGTGTTTTCTTGATGGAAATGTATTTTATAAAATTTATAGAATTAAGCTCTTTGTCACACTATTTCCACATTTATTAATAAACATTATTTAATTTACCACCGGTTTCGAACAATGATCATCAGGTAGTATAAAGTTTATTAATAAATAACGAAATAATGAAATAGTGTGAAAAAGACTTTTATTATATAATTTTTATACATGAAAGAATGGAAAAACCTAAATTTTAATTTTATTTATAATATGCTCAAACACTCACCATTCACAATGACCTCTTGCGCCCAATCAGCAGGCTCCCTTCCGGAGCGGGTAGCCAGCACGCGTCCCGCCGCGTCCGATATCGTGAGCGGGTCGTTGCGACGCTCCGTCGAACAGCCCTGCTCGAACGATACGCGCAACGAACATGCACCGGGAATCTTTACTACGCCTGGAAATTGTTTTATTATTAAGACACATTTATTATACATATACAACATTTTAGCAAATAAATTACTTTGAATTTGACTTTATGTTTTATAATCTCTGTCCTTAAGAATAGGAGAAAACAGTGTTATAGAGGGCATACACCGTGGTAGTTTTTGGTTTTTAATCGATAGATTGGGTATCTGGATGTGTGGTGTAGTGTTGTAAAAATGAACTAGGTATAAGTGTTTTAAACTGGAAGAAAAGTTCTAATTAAGGGGTACACTGTATAAATGTGTTAGTGTATGCGTCTTGCCGGTTCTTCTCGGTAGACACTGCTTTCCGAATCGTTGATAAATATAAAATATATGTGACGTTTCAAAAGAGCTTTAAAAAAAGCCAATTTGGAAAAATAGATGATTTGAATTGGAATATAAACTGTCAGGTGGTTTTTGAATGTCGAGCAAAGCGGGATGACGTTACCTGATATATCTGTATCATCTGCATACGGGTGAGGACTGTCCACAGTGACAGGGTGTGGCGGCGCGCGCCCGCTGCCCGCTGCAGCTTCTTCCAATTCACAAACGCATACTTCAACCACCATATCTGCCACGCTTGGTTTTCGGGCACATAGGGCTGAAACAAGCGAATCAATTGATATAGTGAATCGAATGCTTACTAATAGTTTATTTTTGAATTTGTCCTTGTCGTAAGTCGACGAACTTTAATATTAATATCATGAATTGATGTTAAAGTTTAAGGTCCTCGATGGAACGGATAACTCAAATAATTGTCGGTTCCTTGTTTTGAGCGGCATCAAACATTCTTTGGATCATTGTTTACTTACAAACAATAATATGCTTTTCGATTGCAATTATTGATAATATCTCAAAAAGTTATAACATTATATAACAACCAGCATTATATAACAACCAGCATTATATAACAAAAGGCCTTAAAATACGTATTCATGTCCATGTCAATTATTATTACGGAATATATTTTATGGGTATTGGAAATAGTCGTAAATATTTAGTCATAGTCAGGGGATATAATAAAATATAATAGACAAAATACTTACCCATAAGCACATCGGTAATAACTTTAACAGCATTGGCAGCATCAGGCATCCTACCAGCCGCAGCCAACTTCAGCAGATCGACCAACGCCCTCGCGTCGGATTCGCCCAGTTGTGAAGTGAAGTCATCCAGCTCGACCTGGTACGTGATTATACCGTTACTTATCTATAACACAGAGTTGGTGTAAATCCATTTAGCAAAGAGCAAAAAATGTAGCACTATTTATGTCTTGGGTAAGTTATTTGTTATCGGTTATTATGAATAGTATAAAAAAAAAGAAATCTTACTAAAGAAATTTTTATTTTACGGCTTATTGAGTTAGTTACTAGAATTTTATCCTGCAGTATACATGCGTACATCACAGACACTGTACATACAGACATTTTATAGATGTCGATCAATGCACCTCACAATGACTACGAATTTATACAGCACGTTAAGATAAAAATTATAATAATACAGAGGTTATCAATTATTTTTTTGGCAAATCGGTTAAAAAATAATATTTCTTTTTCATACCTTTGGCGCTTCAGCCTGTTGCACGGTCATAGTGGCGGCGGCTACCGACACCGCGCTGGACGACATCACAGCCGAGTGGCGAGATGAAATCGATCCGCTGAGGGGACTGCTAGCTCCACTCTATATTGTAAATTAAACATATAATAAAACTGTAGAAGTGAAAATTGTGAATTAAAGATTTTTAAAAAAAATAGCGGGGGGTGTTACTACATCGATATGTAACCTTTTTATTGTATGTGTTTAGATTAGTTTTTATAAATCGAATCCTATATTTTACAATTCCATCAAAACGGACGTATACAAATTATTAATTATTCAATCGAACATAGACTAAAATATAATGTACTAGCGACCCGCCCCGGCTTCGCACGGATAACAGTATTTGTCCGCTATTTAATGGATGATATTATACATAAAAACCTTCCTCATGAGTTACTCTATCTATTAAAAAAAACCGCATCAAAATCCGTTGCGTAGTTTTAAAGATTTGAGCGTTCATAGGGACATACAACATGACACATGACAGAAAAAGCGACTTTGTTTTATACTATGTAGTGATGATTAAACACAATAATAATAATATATCATATACGGCAAGAATTTTTATAACGTTACTTATGTTTGGACCAAACCTACATGGTTTGGTGTACAACTATGTAACTAAACTATACCTAAAACTAATTTCGTCACAGAGTCCCACGGTTAATTTTCAAATCCATCCAAATCTATTAAGGGCTTCATTAAAAATTGAATTTGGAGTGCCAACAAGAATAGTACATTTATATTTGTCAGACTGAATTAAAAGTCATCCAATACATTCATCTTAACCCATAAGAGCTCAATGAAAACTTAAGTTGCTGTGTTTTGTTGTAATAATAAATGTTTATCTATACTTACAGGTAGAGTGGCTCTGTCAGCTGGTGCTTCTCCCCCGCCAGTTCTTGCATCGGCTTCAGTGTCGTCATCTTCAGTCTCCAGACCAACCACCGGAGCATTGGTGCAAACCTCGTGAGCCCGTAACGCTTCCACGAGTAGACATCGAGCCTAACAAAAGATTTTTGACAATTAGCATAAATAATATGATATATTTATTTGTAATTTACACTTATATTATAAAGAGGAAAGCTTTGTTTATTTGTAATGAATAGGCTCAAACACTACTGGACCGATTTCAAAAATTCTTTCACCATTCGAAATCAGGCTATATTATAGGTGTTATAACATTATGCTACGGGAGCAATGCCTCGCGGAACAGCTAGTTAAAAATAAAGACTTTACGAACCCAATAATATACAATCAGACTTATAGTTTTCATAACACATTTTATAAATTGTGTTCAACTTTGTCAAAACTCAAATTCTTTACAAAAATAATAATTTTTTAACAGAATTTAATGTCCAATCTATGCATAATACATAGATCATCATAAATTATATAAAGAGTAAACACTCACCTGTGTTATATGCAAAGCGAGCAAGATCAAAGACAATGCGTGTTGTGCGGCTACAGGGGGTTCGAGAGATAGGGCCGCGGCCGCGAGCGATGGACGAGGGCCAGGTGCTTCCTCTACGTTGTTTTCTTCTGAGTATAAACCTAAGATAAGAAATAAAATGTCTCTAGAGAAACATA
The DNA here is from genome assembly GCA_001586405.1 of Phoebis sennae. Lineage (NCBI taxonomy): Eukaryota > Metazoa > Arthropoda > Insecta > Lepidoptera > Pieridae > Phoebis > Phoebis sennae. Next base: position 1,263,896 of record LQNK01000680.1, on the reverse strand, counting down.
CGCACTATTGGCAATGGAAATGTTATAAAATTACTAAAGTCAAAGCCAATTGGCCTGAATATTAAATTATTTAAGAAATCAAGGGAACGTTTTTCCTACCACAATCTTAATCGTATAGTAGGTATGGATAATAAAGCAATTACAGAAACTTCTATTTCAACTTCCAAAAAAAATGTTGCATTCAGTTATTACCATACGCATAAGTTTTACTTCTAGTTTACAACTCGAACGTTCTACGTAACTTCGAGCCTAAACAGTAAATATACAACTTCATCTTTACCTAGACTATGAGCGCCTAACGGGTCCTTCAGTGTAGGGAAGGGTAAAGGTGCTACATGGGGTGTCTGCACATCCGCACTCGCGTCAGGCCGTAAAGCCCACGCGGCTGAGTGAGAAGACCCAGCAGCAGCTCGTTGAACGCCTTCTACACCAGCGACCAGTGCAGGCCGACGGTTCACGCATGTGGTGCCGTTACCTTGCTGTCCGTGGTCGTTGTCACCCCACGCCCATACCTAGGAAAAAAAATAAAATCAGAATAACTTTAATTGATTATATAGAGTACTATCGATGCTGTAAAAATGCAACTAATATCATTCAATTGTTTAGTATAATCAAAATTAAATACCTTTTAAGAACAATATTATAGAAGCTAAATTTGGTTGAGTCTATGCTATTTATTATTCATTAGTACTTTAAATAAAATAGATAAATATTAAGTACAAAAGTAATATTTGAAAAGAATCATTTCACATATATGTAACGGTGTAATAATATTTGTGCCTAAAAATTAAGAAAAAAAAATTACAATACGAGGAAATACTTTATTATTCACAAACAGATTCACATGACAAGAAACGAAAGAGAATAATACCTGATGATCGCTAGTCACAGCCAGACAATGCAAAGCACCCACAGCCACATGAATAACGCGGCGCCCACGAAGCGCCTCCACTATCGTCGGTCTACGTACGTGTGCGTCGCAACCGTGGCCTAAACGGAAGTAGTCCCCTTTGCCCCATGTCCATACCTAAGGAATAATTTAGTAATTAATCAAATACTTAAAAATACACCAAAGTTACATTATTATTATGAATCGTTAATTTTATAATAAAATGCGTATTATTTCACAGCAAGCATACCAAAACTGATTAAAATTTATCCGAAAAATATTAAGAATATTCTATAAAATTATCACAAATACAGATAAACATTTTTAAAGATTGCTACCATACAGAAACATACCTCTCCATCTCGGGTCAAAGCTAAGCTAAATTGGGCACCGCATTCAACTTGAATTACATCCAGTGTATTTAATCTTTCAACGTTCATTGGTACCGCACAGCCGTCTGAACCTCCACGACCTTTAAAAAACAATTATCTTCGTACATTTTCATTCTACAAGAACACACAAAACGTTATTGCTTTTGTATCATTTCTTACCCAGTTTACCGAAGTCTCCATCTCCCCAAGAAAATACTTTACCACAGGCTGTGAGTGCCAAAGTCTGTGCGTCACGTGATCCACAAGCGACTTGAATTACTCTGAATCCAGCCAGAGCTTCCACCTAAACACATAAATTACATATAATTTAAGCTATTTTTTTTATTAAATAACATATTTTTATTTTATTTTTACTGAGTTTATAATTAATATGGAGTTGTAAGCACGTGTTCTAGAAAATAATTTTAGAACGTTAATATTTTAACTTTTATAATAGCCAGGGACTTATTAATTTACCATCTTAGGTGCTAGTTGCGTATTATCATCCCCATGCCCCAGTCTTCCGTACTCCCCCATGCCCCACGTGTACAAATGTCCTCTTGCGGTCACGCACGCACTGTGGGCGGACCCGCACGCAATGTTTACAACGCGCTCGCCCGCTAGAGATTCTATGAGTCGAGGCGCTTCCAATGTTTGGCGGTTGCCGTGACCCAGTTTACCGTCTTCGCCTTCACCCCATGAGTAAACCTAGAATAAGTATTTGGTTGAAAAACATTTCTATTGTAACAATTGATCTCTTAAACCTATTTTCATTAAAAATATATTTAAAAATAAAATCTAAATACCTAAAAAAATAATGAATTTTACGAGGGCAAGAATCGATTATGAAAAAGTCATATTTATTATTCTATTTCAACATTGTCTATAATTTTCTAAAGTTCTTAAACAAAACAACATTATAATATACTGTCTAATTTATAAAACTTTTTACTAACCTTTCCATCAGCAGTTAACGCTAAAGCGTGTTTCCCACCGGAATGCACAGCGACCCTTCTCACAAGAACATGCGACAGATAGGGATTCGCTCGCGGAGTGGATACGTTGTTACTGTGGCCAAGACCGAGCCGACCGTTTGTACCTTCACCGCATGCGTAAAGCTGAAAATGTAGTTGGTTAAAATAAATCGCGTAAATACTTTGGGTTTGTTGGTGTAACGTAAATGTACAATAAAAACATTAAATTGCAAATTGTAACAATCAATCAGTCACTTTAAAATCATTACATAGAATTTTTACCTTGTTATTAAAATTTTAAAAGCCCTTACCTTGCCGTCATGTGAAACAATGAAGAGTGTCTTAGATCCGCCAGCAATATGAAGGGGACGCAATGCACTGAGAACCGGCGAGAAGACAGGCACTTTTACTTTAGATCCTTTTACTCCACCCAACTGATCTTTATCGTTTAATCCCCATACATATACCTACAAATAAATTTAGATTTAATTACAAAAAATATAAGTATCATAATTACAGTAAATACTAAGTGGACTTTCTACTTACTTTAGGACAATCTGTTGGCACAGTGGGAGCATTATTATCAGTCGATACTGCCCCAGTTGGAGTATCTTTTTCCATCCAATCGTCTGCTACAAAGTTCATACTCTGAAAAAACATTAAATATAAACAAAACGCATCGAATCGTATTTACATAAAAAATCACCATAATTTTATAAAGAGGACTTACAGATAATATTTCGGTATACAGAGGGTTAGGCCTGAAGCCAGTGATATATAGTCCATAGACGCGGCAGTCTGCGTTCACGTTGCGATTTTGTTTTATTCCAATTTCTATACACGAATAATACTGAAACAAACAGATAACTAGCCGTAAAGATTATTTCTAAAGTATTTGTAAAAATTTTTTTGCTTGGAGACGGTTTGAAAATACGTTTGAAATAGTATTTTTCGTAATCAAATTAAAATCAAATCATTATAATATATTTAATATAAACTAACAAATTTTATTATCTGTTAGATTCACCACGAAAAATACATGTTCATATCTTACTTGTTTACAATCTGAAAGTAATTGTATCTGTGCCAAGTGCGTCGGTGGCCTGTCTCTTGAAGGCGGGGCGGGTGCACACGGCACCGCAGCTAAGGGCGCTAAGGCCGAGTCTTCAAAACTAGACCCAGCGCGTACTGAAAGTGCTGAGGGACCGTGGACTCCACCGGCAACACCTAACCCAAGGCGACGAATGCGGACACCGCAACGCATTTCTACTCGAATCCAGTGCTGAAAAATAAAAAGTAGTTCGTTTATAGAGTCGTGCACAGAGTTACATATATAGGATTTTTAAGGTGACCTTCAAAAGTACAAATAGTTAATCACAAAACGATATGTATCCCCATTTTTTAGGAACGTGTCGGATAATAAAAATAATTGATTCATTGATCCATACGATGCCTGTTGGCTAAGGAAGAAGATATTGAACTAATATGTCCATTGTATGTACCTGTCCTGTTCCAGTGCAACTTTGCCAGTAAGTATGCGGCTGGGAATCCAAGAGGCGGCGCGCCCCAGCCCCAGCACGACACGAGGACACTCGCACGGCTCTCACCGCTCCTCGCCACCCAACGTTCGTACCACCCGCACTTTCTCCCCACTCCGCTAAAAAGATTACCATGATATCAACAAGTTTATTAACAGCCAGCATACTCACAACACGAGACAAACTTTTAGAATAAAATTAGTTTTTTATATGCAGGTCAAGTTAACTTACATTGATCGGTGACCAGTTCCATTTCGCTGACTTGACCGGTCCATCCAGGTTGTTGGGGAAAATCTACCGTCAAATCGCGACCATTGCTCGAAATAGCTGCAATCAAGTAAACAGGATAAATTTCAAAACATATCTTTTTAAAATATTTTATTAGGTTTGAATCTTCTATTTAGTGACTAGATATTGGGTCAGATATACGACTCCCGAAGCATAGAAGCATACTTTCGATATCATCGCAATATATTATGCTTTACTCAATTATAGTTAACAAGCTGTCGCATATAGCTTCGCTCGCCTTAAATTCGGAGTGTACAGAGTGTACATATTTATCCTAGCACCTAATAGCGTGATTGACACACAATCATCTCATATTTATAATATTAGTAGGAAGTTGGATAATTTATATACTAACCAGTAACAGTGCCCACGCTGGTATGATCAATGCAGCCCCACTTGTACCGCGGCTGCGTGACCGCGGCGCGCACTCGCACGCGGTCCCCGGGCGTGAAGGGCGGAGCACCCGACACCACTTCCGCGTGGAGCGCCCGGATACCTGATATGCGACCTAGGCCTCGCCATTCAACCTAAAAAATGTAATTCAAAACTAAACGGCTCACGTTTTTAAAGGAAAAATCAATATACATTTCATCATAAATCAAAATTTATGTAGTCATTAAATTCATATTTTTAACCTTAACGTGCTAAGTATATTTCAAAAAAATTGAAGTGCGTGAAGAAAAGGGACGTTATACCTACGTTTTTTGTAGGGAAATAAATTATGGACGTCTTATACTTACGTGCAAATAAACGTTTTGCTTGATATCACGTTCAACCTTCTGCACTTGCCCAACATCACCGAGTGCAATCTAAAACAAAGACCCTCACAGAATTAATCTTATTTATAACCTTAACCATTACACAATTAATATAAAAGACAATACTCACACTCTCAAACGCTTTACAACAGCGTACAGTCATGCCAGGAGTAATGATATCGGAAAGGTATTGAGCGTATTCGTCTTCAGACGCGAAACAACTGCGCCATCGGTATGGAGTCTGCTTCTTTTCCATTTTGGAGGAATGCGGCTTCGGCTCGAACACTGAGTCGTCCATGCCTTGTTGTGGCAACTCCAAGAGATAGGCCACTAATGCTTCTACGGTTGGGAGACTTGTACCACCTATAGGGTAAATAAAAAAAATTGTTAATACTGTTTATGTAAAACACAGCCAAAACATTATTTTCCCAATACCCTTTTTTGGTATCGTAAAATGACAATTTTACGATACCAAAAAAGGTAAGAAATTACTCAGTTTATTACGTTAATTATTCAAATAAATTATTGTCATCGTGTTTTATGGAAAATTGTACATACCTAGTGTCTGTATAGCTGCATATACGGCATGTCTTGAGAATCCCATCTCTATAACTTGTTGCACTTGCGCTGAATTCGCCCAAGTATTGAGATCTTTACGAGCTGTGAATAACAATGAGGATTAACACATACCCAGCATTAATTTTCTAAGGTAATCGGTAAAAATAAAAATTCCACTGTAATACTTACACAAAGATGCAGTACTAGTAGAAGGTCCCACAGACATTTGCAGTACATTACTTTTGTCGATGATAGGTAATTCCGGTGGGGATTCGTAATCTTTCTCATCACCTGTTGATTTATTAAGTAATTAAATGTACATATAGGCTATGATTTTGACAGATTCTGAGTCTGGAATTGTTATGAAAATTTATAAATATGGCCATCATAATGTGCCATATAAGTCATACTTACTTGCAATATGTGCAGCCAATTGTTGTGCAATCGCTAGAGCTGCTGTAGTGAGTTCTTTGGGAGTATGCGATGCGGCAAGTGGACTAGGGCGAGTAGCTAACGCCAGTAGACGTCGTAATAGAGTTCCTTCCGTTCCTAATGAATTGCTGGCTCTTTCAAGGGAGCCTAAAAGTAATGTTAGATATTTATACCAAGTTTAAATACATATCCCTAGATTCTAAAAAAAAAACAACTGATTGTTGATTCATATTAATAACCAAACACATCAATCTATGATTATGGCATAGGAATACAGATAATACACACATATGAGTATTATCTGTATTATAGTAAGTGTCACATAAATTGTAATTTAAAACACATTTAAAAATTGTCATTATTATTATGTATGTAAACTATTATGCTTACCGCTACTATTATCGGGCGGCTGCATCAAAACGTTTCTGAGCCGCGTGCGTGTCGTTAGCAACCCTCGAACCGCCGATAGCGTTAAAAGCTCCATTTGCTGTCGTCTCAAACCATAAATATCTATCTCCGCTGAAATAAATAATTTTATAATTAGATTGACTTCATTAAGCATAAAATAAGAAATTCATTCAGAATACATTTTTCATTTCGGCTTAACAAGAATCATTTTTATTTCATTTCATAAGGCTTTTGAAGATAATGATCAATCCTAAAAATATATTTGTAAATAAAAACAGTACATAACTAGCTTTATTATTTACCAGGCAAATGATGCGGATGCATGGGTGATGCTTGCGGTCCAGCTCCTAGTAATGCGGCGCAAACTCGTAGCGCGCTCTCACCGCCTCCTAACGGCTGACTTAATTTCTCACATTCTATATTTTGTACGCTATTCAGATCAGTCTGAAAGGAATAACAATTAAAATAATTGCTCTGACCAAAGAGTAAGTGGCAATTATTATTGTCCATGCATAAAGGTCAACATAATTTTGGAAAATTACTACGGATATAGTACAATTTTCGACAAAAATACCTTAGTAAGAGTATTATCATCGTGCACCAAAGTGATCTTGGCTCGGGAAGAGAACTGCGAGACCACTGCGTTCTTGGCCGGCGATCCGGCGCAAACGCGTTGTCCCAGGCGCACGCGCCACTCCATACCACCCAAGACACCAAGCGCACCCGCTATATTAACAAACCCAAAAAAAAATCAATCCATTTTTAGATCATCTAGTATCCCAATTTTCTTAAATTTTCAACTTCTAGGAAACAGCTGGCACAGAATATCCGATGCAGATAACCATAAAGTATTAGCGGCTAAAAATTATCTTTTTAAGGTCAAAAGGACTAATATAAAGCCAAATTGATTGAAAATAAACGATCTGAATTTAAAGGATTAGAGAAAAATTACATTACCTATTAAACAAGTGTTCAGCGACGGCGGTGCAGGTTTCAAAGTTTGCGCTAAATCTTGACTAGCATGTGGCCACCAATGCCAATCATTCGTAATCTGCAAAAAATATTTACGTATGCATCTTGTTAATGGAAGAAGGAGTGAAGAAATATTAAGAACTACCTTACAATTAATGGTCTTCATCTGTTGTCTAAGGTACATACTTTAAAAAAATACTACTTACCATTTGTGCAGCCAGCTGCATCTTCTCCAGTAGTAAGCTGGTGATGGGTCCGTGCCACTGTGGCAGGGTATGCAGCTGTCGCAGCAGGTTGATGATCGCTGCGCAGGTGGCACCTGTATAGCTCGCTGTGGCGGGCGCGCGCCATCTGTTGTCTGAAGTGATTTAATTCATTACAAAACAACACAGTATCTATTAGTAGACGATTGATTGGAGTGTTTTGATTATTCCAAATGGATAAGATTTTTTTAATAAAACTCGTAAGCATCCCTTTTATAGCTGATGTTAGCTATTGTCTGTATCGAGTTGAATTTTATGTTCGCAAATGAAAAGAGTAAAGAACTAATCAAAAGATCAACATGTGTTTTAGGTTATTCAAGATTTAAAATTATACGTTGCAGGAATTAAACAAATATTATATGTGTTGAGAAAATTCTTAAAATCCTACTACTATTATAAAGGCGAAAGTTTTTAAGTATGGATGTATGGATGTTTGTTACTCTTTCACGCAAAAACTACTGCACCGATTATGATGAAACTTGGTATACATACAGGTAAGGGTTCAGAATAACATATAGGCTACTTTTAATCCCGGAGTTGCCACGGGATCAGACGTTACGCGGGTGAAACCGCGGGGCGCGGCTAGTTTACCATAATTAAAATATGTAAATTATAGTTACTTACCGACTTCCTCTTCATCGGTATGCACGGGCATTGGTGTGAGCGGGTGTGCGTGCGGACGCAAGGCTGGGTCCGCTGCGTGCGTCTCGAGCCACAGTCGGCCGGCCAGCGCGACCAACTGCGCACTGACGGTGCGCCGCCACTCTATGACCCCACTGTGCTCGCCTAGCACGCGGTGGAGTAACCACAGCGCTTGAATCTAAATTATTATAAGTATGATAAACAAATTATATATAAATTGAATACATACTAGATTCTGCCCACAGCTTCGCTCGAACTTAGGGACGAAATCAAAAGGGGTGGGGGTAGAAATTTTTATACACCGGATGTTTCTTTGAAAGAAGACAAATATATGTTTTTATATTGATGTAGTAACACCCCCCGCATTATTTAAATATCTTTTATGTACAGAAAATTCATTCCTACAGTTTTTTCCTACAGTTTACATTTCATTACTTTTATAGAAATAAAGTAATGTTGTTTGTAAGTTACCTGCAAATAAACCAAATCCTGTGTAATGGGTCTGTCGTTGGAGGAAATAATGCTGTAGCAGAGTTCGAACCAAGAATCTGTGCAAAGTGCTTTCCTCATCTCGAGCGTTTGTGCGCTTGCTACAAAAAAGGAACAAGATTGTTAAATAGCAACTTACAAATATAAAGTATAAAGAGTTGAGTAAATAACACAATAAATTGTTACCTCTCAACAGAGCCAGTGCCGTATGTAAATGTCCACCGAACGCAGTAGGTGGTGGGGAGATATGCGCATGCGCAAGTGCCAGTAATCTCCTTTGCAAGGCAGCGACGTTTCTGCGCGCAGTCACACTGGAGCTGCCGACGCCTGCGCACGCACTTATACCCGCGCACATCGCTCGCACTGCGCTCGTGCAAGCTGCACGGACTTCGCTTACTGGCCACCAGTCTTGGGTTATTTCAGCTGTAAACAGCAATTATTTATTATAAGAACTTATAAAAGTTACGATTTTTAATTTCTATCTAGTATTTTGAAAAATAAAATATTGAATATTTCAAAAGGAGCCTTTTAATACTATATTGAAGAACAAAAAGACCTTCAGACCCAGAAGAATTATTAAAAAAAAACCTTGTTTATTTTAGAATTATATGAAACAGTGATATCTCGAATCAGCGAGTAATAGGTATTTGTGTACGTACTGGTAGCATCATATTTTATCATATTTTACAGAATATGTTGATGACGATTAAAATCGAACTTACGCGAGCCTTGCACAGTTTCCACGACAGAGGGTGGAGGAGAAGGTGACCTTGCCAGCTTCAGATCATATTTTCCTTCCTTGCCCATACGGTACGAGTTTGTACCTCCCGCGTCCCATGCCACGCGAACCCAGCCATCTTCACCCAGCTCACCGATCACTCTACCTTCTCCACCAGGTACTCCATCCTTATAAAAAGAATTTCAATTTAACATAATTGAACTTTCAATCTTAACATGAAATATAAGAAAAATAACTGACTTAATGTTACTGTACCTGATCACCCCATTTCCAATCTTTTCCACGCACAACTCTAGCCCCGATCTTCATTAAAGACGCTAATTCTGGTCCCGATAAAGATGCACCTCTAGCTCTCGCTCCCAGTCTTTCATCCTCATAAATGATAAGGCAATCCGCTAAAAGTATAAACAATACAAGTCAATCCAATAATATCAAAAGGTCAAGAAGAAAAATATAGAACAATTCTGAAACAACCTACATTTGGACTTAAGTCCATGGCAGATAAGTGAAGCGTGTTGTGATGTGTCTCCACCTATTTGTTTCAATAGCGTCAAACAAGAACTTAGTGCTCCACCATTAATTAGTTGTTCTAATTCCGGTCCTTGGCAACCCTCGATAAGAAGTGACAGTAGAGTTATTAGAAATCTAAAAAAAGTAATTTAATGTTTATGGATGGCTATTATGCATTATAACTCTAAAAAGGACACAAGTCATTGAAACATTCTTTGTAAGTAAATTTAAAGTAAAAATGTTTATATCAATAATTAATTGTGCAAGCTTGGAAAAAAAAAATTATGTCTTTTAGTTCATTTAATGTTTACCTAGCTCTCGCAGGTTTATTTAACAACGCATGAGCACCGTAATTCGCGCTCATCTTCAACGGTAACGGCTGACTTTGTTCCCCTTCAATCACCCTCGACTTCAACTCTATCAGTATGAAGTCCATTAATTTAGTTTTCTCCTGAAGCACCATGTACTTCAGATACGGTATCACAGATTCAATATCCTGCAGGGGTCTTGTTAAAGGAACAGCAGGTTTTAGAGGTGTATGTGGTACTGAGTCGGCCATACAAGCTCCCAAAATTCCTGAGAGCGCAGCATACTTAATACTATCTGACATCGTTTGTGAGGAATGAATAATCGTGTTTATAATGGAATAACCTTTTCTTCTTATTTCCGCCCTTTGTACCTAAAATTAAAATTCAAATGATTCGAATTCTTACATGATAGTTTATGACAAGTACATGATTTACTAAAATAAAGGAAAAATTATTTGAGAAATTTTAAGTGTCAGCTCAAGCCAAAATGTAAAAAAAATCCAACCTGACAATACAAAGCTCTTCTGAGTATATCTATATCACAGGGTTCTTCAGTCATAACGAAATCAATAATAGACGTCGTTAAATTTTGTTGCTCGTGCGTTACTTCTTCTAATAGCCAATATAAATCTAGTAATAAATAATAAAATTATTATTCCACAGCTAATACTATGGAGAAGCATATTAAATTTCAACATGACTACTCTAAAAAGACAGCAACCACAAACTAAAGGCAGGCTAAATAAAAATTACAACTATGTATACCTTTTTCTTCACATGCCATTCGAGACACCCAAGCATTAACAAACTTATTTCGTTCTGAACTATCATCGTCTTTTTCCTCATCGGCTATAATCAGTTCATTTTTCAGATCATCAGCTAGAAGCATAACTTGTTTCTCGCTCTCCATAGATTCTTTGAATACTGAATTATCAGTTATATCGTTAATAGAACTGATTGATAATTCATTTGTAGGTGTTTTGTCGTCATCTCTATCTAGTAATTCATCTTTCTCTTTGATATCACTGCGACTGTCATTGCGCATGTCATCGTAGTTAGACGCATTCTTTAAATCTTTATCATGAGGCTTCTCTTTAGTTTTTAATTTTGCTTTCAGTTTGGAATCCCTCGGCCCATCGCCATCACCTCTAGGTTCGATAACAATAGGTTGCATTTCATCAATAGTTTTACTGGATTGGCTTGCGATCGTTGATTTAATAAGTAATGCATCGCCTTGTAATAAGCTTCCTGTAGCTTTAAGCATACTTTTGCTAAGACTGTTTTGCCTATTTCTTAATTCTTTTGTTGTTTCCATACTACAAAAAAAAAAATAGGGACACTCGTAAAAAAATTCGTACTGCGAAACATAGATATTAACATTTCAATTAATACTTACCACTTATTAAAGTTAGGTGATTTAGACAACTTCATGACTTTCCTAAACATGATCTTAGATGTCGGTGAGCGTCGAGCTGGTGGTCGATTTTGCAACGCAGACACTGCTGGTGATATTGCCGCGCGCACTTCATGTAAAAGAAACCTCGCTCTTTCTAGAGGAGCTGCACATACCTAAACAAAGAAAAAAAAATACATAATTTATTCAGTAAAAAAAGTCACATAGAGATATTAAACTATGTGCGTAATTCGGAGATTCTAACATAAACGAATACAATATTTCTTGCAAAAACTTACCTCTTTGTATCCCCTTGATAGTTGTTGTCTTGTTCTCATTAATGTCCATTTACTTTGTTGCACAGCTTTTACTATTTCTGACATCGCAGGTGACAACTTCACTTCTCCTTTTTCCATTTCTATAAAAATCAGTAAGTGTTAAATTATAGAATATGTGAATAATAAGCATAGATCAGTTCACGTACAAACAGAGTTAATTAGAACGTTTTCAGGCTGTTGGATGAATGAGTAATTCTTTATTGCACAAAAAAAGGATATAGCAAGAAAAGGTATAGCTAATATTAGTGAACGAAAACTCAAGTAAAATTTAATGATCTGGATAATAACTGTTAAAGCGAAATGTCATTTTGAGGACAAGAAAAGTATAGAAAATATACAAGAACGAAGTTTACCTGCAGTAGCAGTTGCAAATGCGTGTTCTTTCAAGCCAGCATGATATAAGAGGGCAGCTAACAATGCCCTCCTCAGTTCTTCAAGTGGATGTTCAGGCGGGAAATGAGGAGCACAACCTTCACGTCTTTCACATGCCCACCAGAGATGCAGGGCTAGAGGATCCTATGACATTAATAATAAATAACATCTTTATCACAACATACCATACAATATAAAAAATCTTAACATATACATAATAACTCGAGATTTTAGCTCCGAGCGAGCCACAAACCAATTTTACCATATTTTTTTTATTTTAGTATGTTCATAAAAAATATTGATTTAATAGGTTAATTGAGTCATCTGCAAAAATTGATGAATGCATCAGATATTCTCTATGTAATGTACTGTAACTTCATAACTTCAGTAAAATATATAAATTTTGAGTCTCGAAGTACCATGATTTAAAAATATACAATCAACGGCTCTACTTATAATACGATGTCCTGTTAAATAAGATAATATATTTTGATATTATAATCTTCTTCCTAGTCGCAACCTTATGACTGAGGGTATAGAAAAGAAAAGAAAACTCACATGCAGTTTAGGTTCAGCGAGCGCATGCAACAGTGCGTCCGCGTTCGCCGCCGCCGCGCTAACATTCGCCCGCGGTACTCTCGACTTCTGAGACACCAATACCGTAGGCACTTGTGTTGTTGTGTGCGCGTTTGAGAAGTGCGGCGTTTCGCTCGCGGGACTGTTCCCGCCGGTGGAGGAACCGCTTCGAGCTTCTGCTTTCTCTTCCTCGAACGGGTTTGCTGGTCGGGATGTCTATACAAAATCAGTAATGCCATGTTGTATAAAACAAAATCACTTCCTGTTGACATCTCTATGTATCTTTAAAACTAGCTAACAGATTTTGTTGCGTTTTTTTTTTAAATTGATTAAATGATTCAAGAAGAAGGTTCGCATCGCACAATTTCTACACATAAATGGTTTTAATTGTATCAAATTTTGTCTGAATATACTATCAAGTACCTGTAGTCCACCCCTCAAGAATACTGAAGTGACGTAGGTACAGGTATCCCGCTCCGCTTGTTGTATCGGCAACGATCTTGCTAGCCGTAGTCCACATTGAGATAGACCAAGCGTTAGATGAAACGCACATGTCGAAAGCACGTGGTGTGCGCGCAAACTAGACGTGTTCTCCTGTAAAAACGTAAATAGGACAAATACAAGTTTAATTATTTTTATTTATTTGCACAAATAAATTTGGATATGCGATTAGTAAGTAACCTGGGGGCTTAGACAAGTGGCAGAAACGCTAATAGAATAGATTAATAAATGTATGGAACTGACATATCGTTACGGTAACGATATGTCAGTTCCATACATTTATTAAGCTATTCTATTAGCGTTTCTGCCACTTGTCTAAGCCCACTGAGCGGTGAGAGCAATACAATAACACACTTTTAACTGACATTAATGAATTTGACAGATATATCTGTAAACTTGAGTGATAAACACACCGGCACACTGTAACACACAGAATAATCTGCGATAGAGACGCTGCGTGCGGTTCTAAACTGAACGTTGTCGTTACATCGTTTCCACACATTTGTCGCTCGAGTTCCACATTACTTTTTTCGTAAGCATAGCCCAAGTTATACAAAAATGCTCATCAAATTACAATATATTCAGGACACTTACTTGACACTTATGGCTGTACACTTGCGTGCTAAACACGCCCACACACCTCTCAGTGACGCGCGATAAGAACGCAGCGTGCGGTTCTGAACTGAACGCGGTCGTCGCGTCGCATCCACGCATTTGCCGCACGAGTTCAACCGTACTAGCGTTCTCGCAGTCGAAGTTGTCCACGTCATACACGTAACCGGCGATGACGATCCATGAACCGCCTTCTTTTGTATGGTTGTGTAAGTCGCACCTAAAAATACACGTATTTTAGTATTAGGCAAGATTATTTAAATACAATTATAGAGATACTAGCGACCCGCCCCGGCTTCGCACGGGTTTAATGGATGATATTATACATAAAAACCTTCCTCGTGAGTTACTCTATCTATTAAAAAAAACCGCATCAAAATCCGTTGCGTAGTTTTAAAGATTTGAGCGTTCATAGGGACATACAACATGACACATGACAGAAAAAGCGACTTTGTTTTATACTATGTAGTGATATTTAAAAATGAACTGTATGAAATTATTTCAAAATTGAGAAAGAGGTTAAGTTAAGATTTTGTTGCATTTTCTGGATTGATTTTCAATTCCAGCTGTTATACTACATATATTAAATAAGAGTTAGTTTAACGCTCCAATTATATTAGAACTTACTTTCTCACAACAAACATGTTTGTTTGGTTTCGTTTAGAGATCAATCCGGGCCAGCCCAATAAATCAGCATCTAATTTAGCAGCGGAGGGTAGACACTTGGCGCCTTCGTCACAAGAGCGGATTATTTTCAGGAAAGGCTCTAAGCAGTCCGTTAGAGCGATAGCGGACCGAGCCGCGCATGAACACACCCATACCGCCAATTCACTTACTACTCTTCCTATAAATAAAAAATATATTACAATATAAAGCAAAGTAAAACAATAAAGAAAAGTTAAAAATTGTACCAAACACTCTGAATATTATATTGACCGTGTCATTTCATCTTAAAAAATAAATAAATAAAATTTTAATTAAAAATAAGTAACAATATCTCAACACTTTAAAAGCCTCAATTACGATATACTCATATACGACAAAGCTGTCCAAAATGTTTAATATTGTACATTCCTTATTAGCCGTACTAAAATAACATTTCACAGTGCATATTTACTTATATCACTTGTAAAGCAATAACTCAAGTACAAACCAATAATATCAGCACTAATGAGATCACAGAGGCTAGTCAGCTGCGTGCTGTCCGCTCGATGCACGGCGCCCACGAAGCAAGTCAACGTGGACTGCACGTGTTCTGACAGGAGTGTTGCGTATTGCGTGATCAGGTTGCGAACACCGCCCCGAGTGCTTCGGCCACCACGGGTCCACATCGCTTCACAGAATAATAACCTGAAAGTTTGAAGTTAATGTCAACTTTCGACCATTAAATTAATGGTTGTCATAATCACTACATAGTATAAAACAAAGTCGCTTTTTCTGTCATGTGTCATGTTGTATGTCCCTATGAACGCTCAAATCTTTAAAACTACGCAACGGATTTTGATGCGGTTTTTTTTAATAGATAGAGTAACTCATGAGGAAGGTTTTTATCAGCATTGCACCCGTGCGAAGCCGGGGCGGGTCGCTAGTTAGGAATATTTTGCTACATTGATACGGGAAAAAATAAAACAGCCGGCCCACTCCGTGTCACAAACTGAAACTTTTTTCAGGTTATTTCGTTATTTCTATTCTCGATTTACACGAGACTCTTGGTAGCATAAACTCTAAATGTCACAAAAAAATTACATTGACATTAGGGACACTTTTTATGTTCACTTAAAAAAGCACTTGAAAATCAATTACATATGTGCTAATACTCAGAGCTGAGTCTATGTAAAACATATTAAATGTCGATTTTAATGAGGTTAATAACGCTGCGACGGCAAATTACATTCTTACGCACCTTTGAAAACGTATCAATAAATCACAGCTAGGACTGACTGTGTCATGTCCTTTTAGATCATCAGTCTTACTTGTATCACCATCCATTATCGACTTTATATGCATTTGTGTTTGACAAGTGGTATTCTTTATCAAATGTTTCACCTGCAAAACAACAACATTGTTAACAACATTTCAAGAGATTGTAAAGGGCAGAAAATAACAGATTGCAGTATATAATATGTCCTTTAGAAAAGCCTGGTAGTTTACATACCAAATGCATTAAAGGCACCGACGCACCATTATCCGCGGATGCCGCATTACTTATTTGATATTCTTCGACACATTCTAGTGAAAAAAAATACATTAGAAAATACAACATAAGATGTTTTAGTACTTATAAGGGGATGACAATTACCTTGAACAGAATCTGATTCATCTGACATGGTAGTCGTGGGCCTGCTTCGTTGCCCAGTGACGATATCGATTTGATCAAATTCACTATAACAAAATAGAAAAGTATACGTTTGAATTATAAAATATGAATGTACGTAGCACTATGCTTATTGCGGGACATGTTTATATCATTTAAAGATGAATACATATGAAATTCTTAAATATCATATTTCACTTAGTTTTAGTAGTACTCATTGATTCAAAGTTTAATGCAATGTATATTCTAAAATATTAATATAAACTTACTCGTCCAATTGCAGATGATTGTAAGGGTCAGATGCGTTCACTTGTAGCGCATTGTTTAGGGCGTCTCTGAGACCTCCACCACCAAGCAACGACCACACTAACAATTCTGTCATGAATCTTGCGCCTGCGCTAGCTGGAACTGATCCTGTAGTAATAAAAATAATTTAAAGAAATAATATACGTAACTTAGAAGTACCTAACTTCTCTTTGACTTTATGAATATTCTGCGTATAAAGATTGCTCTATTGCTATTATTATTTTTCAATTTTATTACTCTCGATGGTCTAACTATTTCGCAAATTTGGAAGGTGTAAGTTCATATCAGCTAGGCCACTCTTTTTCCTTCATAATTAAAGCTGAAGGTCCGAAAAAATACTTGGTCACCCGTCGCTTTTTCTACGGATGCCAGGCGTTGGTATGCCTTGTTCGCAGAAGAATGCTACAGCATTCTTTCCAGAGCGTACCGAGGACACGGCGTATCGGCAGTTTTAGTCGGTGCAAGTTCCCATCGATTTCCCGGGCGGGTATGCAAAGAATATTTCCCCTCGTTAAAAATGGGCTGTAATACCTTGGGGCAACAATGAGATGAGGTGGTGAGCCCGCACATGCGGCGTAGGCAACAGTAGCGGCCAGGCCGCAGCCAGAGCCCGGCGCGCCGCCGCCGCCGCGCCCGCTCCCGCTCGCCCTTCCGCTAACGCTACAAGCGCGCCGTGCACGCCCGCGCACCACGCTCGCGGCTCCGCTTCCGCCTCACCGTGTGCGCATTGGTACGCGTGTACCTGGTAAATCGGTGTATATTTACGTATGAGTTTGTATATTTTTTGCTCTAAGTCAGAGAATTTTAAATGAAAATGTCAAACAAATCTTTATTTGGCATCACAAAGAAAAAATAGTAGGAAATAAATACACTTTTGGCATGGGTAGTGTACCCAACCCATGCCAAAAAGGTTATCACATCAGCATATTATGTTGGACAATAGAATTGAATCTACGGATAAATAAATAAATACATCCTAACATGTCAGTAAAAAGTTGTTTAAATAATAATAATGCAGTACTTAAGGGTATGTAAACTTGCAAATATTTTTCGCTTAGTGCAATCACTAATGGCATACTAACTTGTAATCTGAGAAGGTTTAGACAGGAAATTGCGAGGCACTCGTTTTCTTTCATATTCACTGTACTACTCTGTTCCACTGCTATCCTCAATAGCCGCTCCAAAAATCTAAAACATTTTTATTTTAGTTACCTGTGCATGAAAATAAAAAATAAAATATTTTAAGACCAATGACATACTTAAATGTGTTTTCAGACAGATCAATAACAAAAGGCATGCACGACGGTAGATCTCTTGGATTCTCTTCACTCCATGCTAAAATTTGATTGGTTCCACTGGATACACCTACAAATAGTAGTATAAAGAATTAATAAAATAACAGTTTTTTTTAAATAATTAAACGTTTCATTTTCGTTTCTTACCATTAGCCTTAAAAGAAGGATTAAAGACTTGTATTGGTTGTGGCGTGGCATTAGATATTTGAGCGCGTTCGTGCGTACCCCACGCGTACAAGAGACCTTCCGAAGATATTGCAATTGCGTGCGTTGCGCCCAATGATAAGTCTATAATTTTTATATCTAAAACGAAAAAACAGTTAGAAATCTAATATAGAAAACAATACACTTTTCACTATAAAGGTATGTTACCTTGAAAAGCCTCCACTAGCTTTGGTATTTTAAATGTTTCAAAGTTACCGTGACCCAATCGATAGCCATCGCCTTTACCCCATGTATATACTTGGCCACTGAAATGTAACAATTAACAGTTAGTATTTTCCTAGTGCTTCTTCCGAATCGCTTATAAATAATTTTACAGGAAGGTAAATGAGATGATTTCAAACTAAACTTGTTTTTTGCAACTCATATTGCCGGTGTATTCTAGCATCATGTGTACCATACATAAGCTGATTGCAGGTGATTGCATTAAATAGTACGTGAGAACAAATCTTCACCCGTCACTGATAGCTTTCGATGTTCACGACCATACGAGCGTCACGTTGAATACAGAGTGCAATTTGCACACGACGCCACGCTATGCGCTGCCTCTATTCCGTGACCTCGCTGTCGCCTATCACTTGCACCACTCTCTCCCACTCTAGAGCGCAGAGTTTTTCCTTCACTTACCTATCAGTAAGAGCTGCGTGCCAATGTTCGCCCGTGTACACGCGCGTCACGCGGAACATGGAGAGAACGGAAAGAGCGCGAGGCGTGCCTCCCTCGCTGTCGCCGAATACTTGCACCGCGCCTTCCCACGTGCAACACAGCGTTTGACCTTCACCCCATGCTGTGGTGTAATATTTAAGGTATTGTCATATGTTATTTACATTAAATAATAATATAACAATTTGCCGTATCATTTGATATGATATGCAAGCACTATTTAACAGTAATATTAACTTGCTGCAGGAAATAATAACAAGAGAAGAGATTTTTATTAGTACTTGTAATTACGTAATGTGATTGTAAATGGTGAATTGATGGAACGGAATTCCTTTCTTTCACAAATTTTCTAAGTAATAACAATAAAAAAGTGAAAACTAACCTAGAGCGACGTCAATGATTCGTTCAATATTGTGAGCGTTGAACGAAACCGGTTGTGGAGTGAGACAGTTCTCAATAGTGCCGTGTCCCAAGCGCCCCTGCGCGCTCCGCCCCCAAGTGTAAAGAGCACCGCGAGAGGTGATCACTGCACTGTGTGTAAAATATTTATATCTTAATTTACAATATTGTGCGTTTATGCGTGCAATAATTACAACATAACATTTACATTTTTATTTGTTTTATTTTCTACTTAAGCCGGGAATCTTTAAGAGAGATACGACTGGCGGTATGATACAATGTACCAGCGATTAGTAAAAGTTATTGTTTCTCTTAACTAAATGCAAAAATGTCCATCAATGTCTACCTTAAACAATGTGCAATGCTGTATTATTTTAGAAAAAAAATACTACATATTTAAGTTGTTTGTTTTATCTTTAAAAAAATACGGTCGAATTGATAACCTCCTTTTTTAAAAGTTGAATAAAAAATTTATATATTTAATTTTAAAGCAACCCATCCAGGCATACAGTATCATTACTAGATAAAACCTAACCTGCAAGCCGGCCCCGCAGCCACCCTCACCACCTCATGGTGGGCCAAGTGATGCACAGCCTGTGGCGCATCCCTATTGGCCGTGTCCCCGTGCCCCAGGCGGCCGTCCTCGCCCGCGCCCCACGTCCACACGCCCCCACACGATGAACGACAGAGGTAATGGCGACCAGTGGGGTGGCACGCCACTTGTGTAATCGTTTTGCCTTCAAGACCTGGATACATTGCATTAAGTTTATTTTATTTTAAGCCATTTGTGTCCCACTGCTGGGCAAAGGCCTCTCTTTTTCTCCTCCACTCGGATCGCTTCTTGGCGATCCCATCTTGCATTAAGTACCACATTAAAATGCTCTTTGGTGCAAAAAATTACAAAAATGTTTTTAATATTTTGCTCATTTTAAATAACCATCCAGAAGGAATTATAACTATCCTTTAATATAATATGTAAAAAATAAAGTTAGTATGTTAGTTATCCAATGACGCAAAAGCAGTTGAAGATGTATAAAACTACATTCACACTTAGGTACAGTTATTGACTCAATTAAATTCATATGCGAAAGATTATAATTATAATAATAGATCAAAAGTATTAACGACTTTATTTTCTTTAAGCATCATTTAATTTGTCATAAGTATGTTTATTGTACCTGGTATTAAATGTGGTGTTAATGTGTCATAAGGCAACGTGTATATTACGCCATCTTGGGTCAGAAGTAAAGCCAGCTTTTCTGCACACGCAATTTGTTGTATTCTTAGACTTCCAAGTTGTATGGGTCCAACGCCTATAGAGACTACTTCTTGAGCTGACTCTGTACACTGTAGATAGATAGATAAATAGATTAAAAAGGTAAAGGTCTTTAAAAGAAAATTTTTAATTTACATTGGCCTCTGCCACAAAAAGCGCAATATAATTAATTTACCTATTTATATTGATTGTAAAAGACCATGTCAAATGAAACCAAACAATTAAATATGTACAATATAAATTTTAATTTATTCCAAAGTTTCAAATAACTTATGTACTTATGTAACAAAGTAACAATACTGTTATAAACAATTTCAAAACTTACTGTAACAAAGCCCTTTAAAGGTGGTAATAATGGAGCTCCCAGCCTGTCCAAGTGACACAATAATGCAATGCCAGCTTTTTTTACACTCATCAGTCCATCACCACTTGGTATCTCTAATTCCCTGTAAAAGAAATTTATTTATCTTTTTTCTCTAGTTACATGAGGGAATAGCTAATTGGTTAACAAAATCTCAAAGGTTCATACTTCACATAGTGTTGAAAAACCAATAAAAAAAGAGGAGTAAGTTTTTGTATTTGAAAAATTAATTTTTCTTACTTTAGAAAAGTTGCTGTCATATTGTCCTCAGGCATTGGTTCAGAATTGACAATGGGGTTGGGAGGTGAAACTTTTGCCATTCTTCTCAGAAAAGGTCCCAATGGAGCTGTGCTTTCTTCTAATACTATCCTGAAATTTAAAGATTTTGAAACTTGATTAAAATCGCATATTCATCATTTTACACTTTGTTACATTTTTTCACTAATATTTAAAGGTGAAAAACATTTTTTTTTTGTGATTCAAAATGACTGTTGAATTAATAATAACAATTAAGGATTATTGGTAATAAGTGAAAAAAAAGTAACTCAACACATTTTAAATGAATATATTATTATATATTTGACACATTTTCTTTTTGTCTATTTAATACAAGGATTAGTTGATTATTTGTTTAATTAACTTTTAAAATATACCTGTTATCAGACTGTCGTTTTTGTTTGGGCGGTAAAGTAACAAGGACATCAGCTGCTTTGAGCAATGCAGGCAGTTCAGCCCTCCTTGCACATAACTCCACCCATACACACAATGAAGTCCTCCAGTCACCTTGAGGAACATTACAACCTACTTCTCTGAAAAATAGAAAAAATAATTAATACTTAGTGTTTATTTTAATTTGGTTATAGCTGACAATCTTAAAATTGTTTACATAACCAAAATGCAAATCATAACATGCTCTACATAGATAAACATGAATTTTTAGTGTTGATTAACCCAAATTCTCTTTTTATATAACTCTAATATTATTAATGTATTTATAAAAATAGATATAGTCAAATGATAAAAAAAAAATATATTTACTTATTTGCTCTAGATCAGAAACATAAAACTAAATGTAGTTACCCTGCAACAACTTGATGCAAGAACTTAGCTGCACTATCTACAACTTCCGCCCATATTTTCTGCGAGCGCGGTGTTTGTTGCGATGTAATACTCGTCTGTCCATTGCCAGCATATAATGCAGCGTCAGGTAAAGCTCGTACTGCTTCCAACGCGTCACGCAATAGCAAGGAACATACATCTGCATCTTCACCACATCGCCATGCACGTCTTACAAGGGACAAGGCTAGTCGTAACGCAGCGCGCGCTCCGACACGTGCCAGAGCACTGTAAAAACAAAAAACGAATTAAAAGAAAAAACTAATTTCAATTTATATGCATAAGATAACAGATGTTATAAACAACTCTGTGTGTGTAGAATTTATTAATAGATTAGAAAATACTGCAAATAATTTATTGAAGGACTTGTTTGTAATGGACGCTTACCTCTCTGAGTCATCACTCTGATCCTCATTATCTTCTTGTGTTTCAGCACAAATTTCCACAGGTTTCTTCAAAGTATTGACAACATTACTTAAAGCTCTATTGCTGACACCATGAGGTGCTTTATCTAATTTGGCTCTTTTCGGTTCTTTGTGATGATTATGCTCCCTGTGAATAAGCATATTTTTAAATAATTACTGTTTTTTTGTGGGAGTCTGAAATATTTTTTTGAGAACTTTAATGAGTAATGTAATTAATATTTAAATTAAATGTTAAAAATAGATTGATATACTTTACTAGCAGTTAATTATGGAGACATACTTGTAATCAAAATGTTTTGAATATTTTAATTTACTTTAAAAGAAAATTTTTGACCGAGCGAAGCGAGGTCTCAGAGTCGAGATTGCCGGGCGTTGTATGTTTGTATGTTTGTATGTTTGTATGTAAGTATGAAAAACTTAGTCCGACGATAACTTGAGTATCGTTTATCCGATCTTGATAAAATTTCATAGGCGTATAGTTTAGACAAAAGAAAATGTCGAGTTCGAAGATGAGCGTAATCGGTGAGGGGGTAAAGAAGATAGGGGGGATAAACAGTTAAATGTTTGTCGGACGATATTAGGTATATTTTTTATCCGATCTTGATAAAATTTTGTAGGCAAATAATATGGATATAAAGAAATCTTGAGCTCGAAGATGAGAAAAATTGGTTTGGGGGTTGCGAAGATAGGGGGGGTCAAAAAGCGAGTAAAATATGAATATACCCGAGTGTGGTATCAAATGAAAGGTCAATATTTGTACATAACATAAAAAGTATTGAATTATTTTTAATATAAGCCGTTTTTAAAACATAAGTGAAATAAGAAAAAAAGTAATTTTAATCAATGCCATCTATCACATTTACAGCTCATTATTATGAATCATTATTTCTTCAAACATCGATAATACTCAATAAAATACGAATTTCATAAAAGTTAACGTACGATAACTTATAAATATTGTATTTAAACATTAGAAATATTTTTATTTGATAATTTTTAAAATAACACAATTACAAATTACTCATACACTAAGGTTCCTTAATTCCTCCGCCATCTAGTGGAAGCAACGCATATTATTATAACGATTGAATAAAACACCAGCATAATAGCCCCAGGTGGCCCCTTATAAATGAATTTATTTCCAAATATTTTGTTACAGAATTTTTATTTTTATTAAAGTATTTATAAAAATTTTGTAAATTTTATAATAACCATTAATTA
>LQNK01000680.1:1228996-1239440 GCA_001586405.1 Phoebis sennae | reverse complement strand
GGCAATACTGACTTCAGACTTGCAATGCATTTTTAATTTTTCAATACTCAAATGCTGCGTTAGGTTCGGATACGTTACAGTCCTTCATCTTTTTTCTTTAAAATTCAACGAAAAAAAATTTACAGATCACTTTTAATTTTTATCAGTTGTTATTTTGCGCGTCATCTGCCGATGGTGTCCACGGACATGAAAACGTAGTAATAAGCTACAGTAGTACAGTCCTAGTAGATAATTTACGTCTGACGATGTATCCGCCATCCATCATCAATGACGTTCGCGTATGCGTCTGCCGATGTGCAGTCTGGCTTTGGTGTAACATAAAATGTAAGGTCTCGATGAATATAAACATTACAACGCGAGGTCCAGCTCGGGGCGAGCCACTAGTTATTTATAGCCTAATATAAATATGGGATATAAGAATCGAATTGAATATTGCAAATTTTTTGAGAATAAATTTTCACCTTATCACAGCAACAAGATGTCTATTGCAGATGACAATGAGGCGTCGAATTTGTGAAATGTATGGACAGGTCACAGCTGTGTGAATGGCTCTCACTCGCTGCTCCCAAATTAGGGCCTCCATTACACTTTGAAGACATTCTGGGCCTGCACCAATGGACACAGAATTTATTAATACTATTGTTATGTATTCTGTATAACAACATATTATTATTAAAATAAAATGGATTGTTTTATGTTTAATACTTAGTTTAAGTTTTTTAAAGTGCCATCAGGATGTTTATTTTATACAATTGTAAAAATACATTTTATTTTTTAATATTGTAAAAGAATCAGTAGATTATAGAATATGGTTTTCCGTAACTTAGTTTATGCCAAAGTACCCTAATGTTTTTTAGATAAAGCCAATCACCTGGGTCTAATTTCCATTTTATCTCATCTATAACTTGAGTAGAATGTGGTGGTGCAACAAGTTTAGAATGGATTGAAGCACGAAGTTCTTCCTCAGCTGACAAAGCAGTGCAAGGAGGACAAGCACATCCTGAATGAGGACCACAAAGTCCATCACAACATGTGCATGAAAGAATCTACAACATATTTACAAGAGAAATAAATATGGAGAAATCTATGAAGGATATTAAAGATACTTATCATGTCTTCATTTACTTACCCTGAGACCACAGTAATACTTTCCACTATCACCAAGTTTAGCAGTTATACCAGCACCATTAACTAGCCCATTTCCGGCGTCGAAATATATCTCTCTGTCCTGAATTAAACTGTTAAATAATGTGCAGAGAGCATCCGGAGAATTTAAAGCATCTTGTAAGTCAGGATTCAACCATTTAGGGTCTAAATGTTGTTGTGGACGAAAAATAAAATCATCTTGCTCCTCTGATATAGACATTTTTTATAAAAAATTAAATTCTATATATTTGAGCAAGTATACATTAATAAACAACCTTATGCAGATGTCTACTAATGTAAATTCGCGTTAGAACGTCTAAGTATTTCATTGTGAAACATAAAATCAGAATTATAAATTGCAAAATAGTAGTAATTCCAATCAATCGAATTCGAATATTGCCAACATAAGAAAAAAGCACTGTCAATGTCAATACAATTATCATTTTTTTTTTTTAGATGCCGGTGAATTGGCGCGAAGGAAGGAGTGTTTCGTGTAAAATTATATTTTTTGAGTTCAGACAAGAACATATAGATAAGAGTTGGAAGAAAATTGATAACAGAAGAGGCTGTATGGACTATAGATTCCCTTGCCTTTCCCTTACGGGATAAATTAACCGAAAAAAAAAATCATTTTTTTATAACTGTTTAAGAATAAGTTTATTCCTTAGTAAATTGGTGTTAAAATTATTACATTTAGAATTTTTCAAAGTATTATAATTCCAATAATACAAGGATAAAATAGTTATAAACAATGTAGGAAGATATACTCCATATTGAAATTCCCGCGACTTTGTAGTATCATGAATGGGAGCTTGTATTTGTCAAAAATTTAAACATACCAAAAAACCAAAATATGTCATTTGTCAAATTTCAATTTGTTATTTGTCATGTCAATGACCAAAAGTAAATAACGCATGTGGTTAAATTTAATAAGACAAACTGCGTAATGCAATTAATAAAATAAGATACAAAGACGCAATATTTTAGTAAAGTAATAATATTCTCCAATGGATACAGACATCCTTCTGAACGACAAAGATAACTTGTACGGTTAGTGACGCAATTAATTTTCGTAAACAAACTCCGGCTAATTATGAAAAAGGTGCAACAACAGAATCGCCAATAAATTGTAAAACAAAAACCAAATTGACCTTGTAATACTTACTCGATTATAAGCAATACTGGTACCAATTGCAACAAAATAATTTCAATAAACTGAAAGGAAAAGTGTATCCTTTTTTTAACAAGATACTTTTTATTGATTGAAGTGGAATGTTTCTTGTCCTTGAGATGTAAACATAAATTAATGCTATTTTATTTACATCGTTACATACGTGGCAGTTGCATTACTTTATAGAATGAAAAATAAATTAATAAAAACTATTTTTCTACAAGTTATTATTTCTTCTACAATTTCTTGAAAACCTGTTAAGTTTTAATGAGTTCATCGAAATCACATCATCTATACTATGAAAATTGCTTCCAGATGATTTCTACCTAGAAGACTTCAACACTGAGTGCCAATGGTCATCCCTCCTAAATTCTGCAGATGCGTCTCCTAGTGAGATTTTAGCTGACGCAGCACCTAGTTTGATACCTTCAGTGTCACCAGTTTTGAGCATACAATCATCTCCCAATGAGAGCAGTAACTCTGACTCTAGTAGTGAAGATGACACAAAAAAGTGGGTGGATTTATTATTTTAAATCATATGTATTATTAATTTAGCTTGATTTAATTTCATTGAGAGCAATAAATAAAAGACCTGTAGTCTTATATTTATTTATAATTATATTTTAGTCCTATATTTCTACACAAAATTCTTTTCCATAAGGTAATATCCCAAAACAACTTGAATTCAAGAAAAATAATAAAACATCTAAGCCATTATATAAAGTTGTCATTATTTCAGTACTTCCTCAACAAGACAATCTTCACAATCTCCTTGTGACTGGTTGGCAGGCTCTGACAAAGAAGTCATTTATCAATTAAAACCGGAGGATGTTGAACAGTTCCTACAAAAAACAGGTTTGTTCTTAATGTTTTTTTTCATTTTCTATGAATTTATTTATTTAAAAACAATTTTGATTATTATTTTCTTACAGATAACATTAAACATGAATATAATACAATCCCTTCACCAAACAATGAAGTGGAAAGAAAAGGCCCTGTTATGGCTATTGAAAATGGTGTTATCAAGGTAACTATCATAAATGTAATGTGTAAAATGTATAAAAAACAATTATTTTAATAGATAAATGTTACAGGTTGTCAAGACAGAAAATGATAATAAGCAACACAAAATAATATCTTCATTTCCATCCAAAGTTAAAGGTAAATAAATAGAAATCATGTACAATAGCATTATTTCTTTTAATGCAAGTTATTTATGAATTAATTGTTTCCAGCAAATAATCTCCATGACTCATATTTTAAAGTTGTTAATGAGAACTTTATCAATATAACAAGAAAAGATGACAAGCAACACTTTGTTCTTGACCAAACTCGAGTGCCAAATGTGATTAAAAGTGTAACAAAGCCATTGGTGATAGTGCCTACTGATGTACCATCACAAGGTTTAAATAGTAATAATGTTACTTTTTCACCACCATTACAAAATTTACACAAAGTAGAGAGCTCAAATGGTTATGAGCTTAAGGTAAGTCTGAATAATTTTTTGACCTAAAATCATCATCAACAATAATATTGAGCGTATTCCAAAGATAAATGTATTTTTTATACATAATCATGTGATTTGTAATTAAATTAAACATGAAAAACACATTTTATCAATTTACATTCAATGTTAAGCTCTGTTTGAAATGTTTTACAAAATTATGCTATTTCAGAGTCCTCCCCCAAGAAGCAACATTGTGTTAAGTACAAAAATGAGTAATGGGGAGCCTCTCATGGAAAACAATTCTGTTAATTCCATCCTAGAAATACCACAATTGACTGAAGCTGAAGTAAAAGCACTGAAAAAGCAACAGAGAATGATTAAAAATAGGTATGTCATAACTTCATATTATTAAATCAGTCCAAAAGCCTTTCAAAAACTTTTTAAATTACATTGTAATATTTTTTCCTTTTCTTCAGTGCAGCATTAATATCACAGTTTCAATTTTCAGAGAATCTGCCTGCCAATCACGACAAAAGAAAAAAGAATATGTTACAGCATTGGAACAGCAATTATTAGAGGCACATCAAGAAATCGCGAGATTACGACTTGAAAACAAAATACTTAAAAATCAATTAGAATCTAATGGCAGGGGTCGAAAGGTTAATATATATAGATTAACATTTTTTATGAAATCATATACAATTTAATTTAAAAGATAATAAGGGTATGACATAGATAAAAAATTTAAATTTTATAACTATTGTGGTCTCATATTTTTCAGATTCCTAAACTCGATACATCACTTCTAATACCCAAAAAGAATATTGCAGTTATCTTTGCTATGGTTTTTATGGTGTCATTAAATTGGAATATTGTAGGGTATGTGGAAATTTTATTCATATAGAGGGTATCTGTTTACAACTGTTTACAATTTATTTTTATATAAAACATTAATTTTGTTTACAGTTGGAATTCAAAGCCATTTATTGGACCAACATCGTCTCATGTAGGATCAAGACATTTGTTGTGGACTGAAGAAAATAGGAATGATGTTTCTGTTGGTGAGCTACTCCATCCATTTATATTTAAAACTAGATGTAATGGTTTTGTTTATAACTACTTTTTTTATGAAAACAATGACAAATATATTAATTATTTTACAACTCAATTATGCAAATAAATTTAATTTAGTACAGTTGTTTTTTCTCGGGTTTTGTGTCATTCAAACTATATTTGTACAAAATTCATCCATCCATTGCTTCAATGGTTTAGGCGTGAAGAAGAGACAGACATACAGATGGACAGAGTTACTATCGCATTTAGGACATTAAAAAGTAAGAATTATGTAAGAGTATAGTTTCACTAAAACTAATGGTGATATTTTTTTAGATTATGACCAGTTAAATCGAAGTTCTGAAGGTATAGATTGCCAGAATAACACAATGAATGAATATATTAACCAAACAGAAAGTATAAGAATAGCTGGAGAATTGAAACGTTGGATTGGCGGGGGCAAGACATTAAATTGGACGAATGCGCCGAGTAAACAAAAAAATAATTATATTAATGAAGAACATATCAATGGTGAGAACAAATATTTAATTCTTATGCAATAATATTCCAAAAAATATAATTTTCAACAACAATTAAATGATTATACAATTTGAGCTTCGTTTATTAATATGATTTTGTTTTTAGGCGGATTGTTGGAAGCATACAAATTATTCAATAAACTTAATCTTGATAATGATCTAGTAGATTTTCCTACTGTCAATAAAAATGGCAAAAATATAAGAGACAAGACGCGTTTGCGAAGATTACGAAGATCTCTCACACCCGATAAAGATATCGAATTTGATAGCGGAATGTTTTATGAGAAAATGTACAATAAGCATATAAGAAAGAGTAACAACAATTATGACGATAATGAATTGGGTGTATGGAATGAATTGCTTCAAGTGTTACATAGAAGGGATGATACGTTTTACGTGCTAGGCGTCGGTAAAGGGGAACATTTAGTTCTACCGGCCGTCTCACATAATGTCACTAAACCACCAAAAATGGCGCTCATTTTGCCAGCACGGTCTGGAAATGGTAAATATAACAATTTTAAAATATGTAGAGTAGATTTTGTTGTAAACTACTCCTCTAAAATCTTGTTGATCATGAAGCAAATTTTTGATCAATAAAAATCATATTTTATCTAAACAAAACAACTTAAACAATGATTTACATTTTTTTTTCTCTTATCATTTATTCAGTACAAAAAAAAAAATGTATGAACATAGTATATTGAAGAATTTATTTGATTAGAAAACATTATAACAACAAATAAACAAGTTTCTTGTCTTTTTCTAACACCTATTTAATTTCTTTTCAGATTCCATCTTGAGTGACCATGTAACACTCATGCAAATTGATTGCTCGGTTGTGAATACTACGTTGGTGAAACTTAAGTCTAAGGCAGCACCGAAAAATTTAAGGAAACCCAGGTTAAATTCAACAAACACAGTGTATGATAGCCCTAAACCTAAACAGATAAAAGTAGAAGTTAATGTACAAAAACCTATAAATAATGCTAGTCATGCATCAAGGATTCATGCGAAAAAAGATTTATTTGCTCAATACTTGTTATCAAAACCTATAGAACGAAGTAATAATTTAATCAATGAAACAATTAGGGATGTGTCAAAAAATATGTCACAAATTGTAAACGGTGTGAAATAGGCTAAATTATTTAAACACATTACATTATTAACATGACACAAGCAGTATGAAATTTATTAAAAGTAGCTTAGTTTTGTAGATTTAAAGCATACTGTGATTAGTTATATCGTAGGTTATTTTGTAAAATATGAGAAATAACATCACAAATATTCAAATAAATGCACGTATTATTTATTATTAGTGAATTTGAGATAAAAAGGGCTATGTAAATCTTTGCTAGTCATCTAACCATAATTGGATATCAGTTATTTTATTCCTAATAAACACTTCAGTTTTTGTGTCAGAATAAAAACTTTTAAAGGCATATTACACTGTTCGATTTTGAAGGTATAAAAAAACAATAAAAATTGAGAAATAAGGGTGATCACTGAGGATCAAAGCATACCCACTCCTTTGTAAAAAGACCCTCAAGATTGGGTAGTGTAATCAACCTTTAAGATCACAAAAGAAATCCAAATGTAGTTCTGTAGTTAACTTGTTCATATTTGCAGGACAAACACGGAATAGAAAAAACAAGTGGAAGTGCCCTAGTGCTTCTTTAGTATGAGAACCAATGTCGCCAAACTCACACATTGACAAATTAAATCGTACAATGCATACAAAAGAAGCAATGTCAAAAATTTACAAAAAACATTTCGGTTGAAAATCGTATTTATTGTTATTTAAAATGAAGTCTTTTTGTATGTCAGTAAGGTAGTAATTAGTTTATCTGTTCAATCAATTTTCCACCTAGAAAAAAGGTAAAACTATTCATCACTAGAGGGCGATATTATAAATTCATTAAATTTTGTTCTCTAACACCTTTTATATAAATGTTATATTTACGGTACAACCGTTTGACACTCAGTTGTCATTTTGCTACTCACCCAGTGATTGATCGTATCGATAACTACATGTCGATATTAGTTAAATTTCCACTATGACCGAAAAAAAATTAAACATAAATTTAAGAACTCCAAGAGTAGGAAGTCGTCCTAACTGATTCCTTAATTAATTTGTATTATAAATTAATATATATTTTAATACTACTTATTTTCAATTTGTTTTTGTGGTTTGCAGTGTTACATTTTATACGATGGTTTAAAATCCTTCGTTTGCGAGTCCAATACTTTTTAGCTGATTGTATTAAATTCAAGTATTGTTTTTACATTATTAGTTTCACTTATTTATCGATATCAACAAATTTGTCACATCCCTCATCGAAGCTTCTAGAACTTATATCATTTGATTTAGGCACGTATTAAAGTCAATTATGTACTTTAAGTCAACAGCATAAGGTATTTTTTAATTTGAAAAAATATACGAATTTGTGATTTTCACAATAATTTACATTTTATTGTATTAAAACAAACTTTTATATTTGCCGGTGATAAGATACATCGCCATGAGACTTATTTATTATGCTGGATCGTTTTTACAATTTATAATTGCGCAATAAGGCCTGATTTCAATATTTTATATCTGAAGTCGAGACGTTATGTCACATCAAGTAGCGAATAGTGACTGGACCGATTTTGTACTAAGTCTGCACATCGACGCAAAGTTGAAAGTCGCTGGCTAGAGCAGCAGGGCACTTCCACTTGTTTTTACTATTCCGTGAGGACAAATATTTTAAAAGAATAAATATAAATAATCATAATATAAGAAATGTATTTTAGAGCCAGTTGCATATAAAAACATAGCTTAACAATTAGATCTCAATTGTAATTCACAGTTTTCTACTTTTATAGGGCTAGATAATAATTTTATTTGAATATAATGATAATTTATTTACTGTGTCAAAAAATATATGTACATATATATATATTGTTTATTACTGATGTAAATTTTAGTTTATAATTTATTTTAAAAGTACAAAAATTAAAGGGTACATTTCTGTTACCAGCACTTAACTTATAATTCAGTCATCTTGTTTTCTGTTTAATAGAAAGAAATAACCTTATTTTTTCATGGAATCCGACGAAATTTCGGCGAGATAAATTTCGAAATGCCATGTGTTTATTAATTTCTATGAATTTAAAATAATTTCATATGTGTCTAGCATATTTCCTCCCAACATTGTTCGGCAATATGACACTTTATACTCGTGTTATCTTCTTAATTAATTTTATAAGAATGCTGTCCACTTAGATGTTTATGAAATGAAAGTCGCTTCCTATGGCTCATATGTTTTAAGACTCTTAGATGTGTCTGGTTATTATTCCACCACAATCTTTAATTAACTACATAACTGATTACTATGGGGTCACTGTGACGTTAAAAGAAATTTTTCGCTTTCGATATTATTTTCTCGGGGCCTAATGACCGGCTTCGAACTGGTCGAGGATCCTTTCTTTTGTTTTGAGGATCAATACCTTCCTCCACTCCCTTGATTTGTTTAAAACCAATAGGATCTTTTCTTGGATGCGTCACAAATCACAATGAATGTTACATATATATATACCTAAATTTTCTGAACGATAATGAGTATCCCTTTCAAGAGTTGTCTTATTAGTTTCTCTATTTACCTAGTAATGTGCTAGTTATAATAGCTATTAAAATTAATGACCATATTAACTTCAGAAAGTTACAGATTTTTGTTTGTCAAGACTAAAGATTCTAGACCTTTTAATGTTTCCTGCCTTTGTAACAAAAGTTCTAGTACTTTTGTATAAGACGATTCAAAAGAATTTGTTTGATCATAAACTTCATAAATTCCGCTAGTCGAATTGTACCCTAATAACAAAATTCTTGTTACGTATTTTTTTTGTTGAAATTATTAAATTGTTTAACTTTATATAAATAAGTAGGTAGTTATAAAAATAGCAGCTTAACACCCGTAAAGTTGTTAGATATGTTTGTCACGTAATATACTTATATACACCTAATTACTTAATTTGATTATCACTGACACAATTCAACCATGAAAAATAACATTATGTAAATACGGAAATTTCCATGCGATTTTTTCCTTTCCTTTTTCTATGCCGTTGTGAAGTCAGCGTTATCATATTTATACTATTTATTTGTTTATTTAATCAATGAGGGGTACCTCTCTAGGTTTTTTTTATTATTACCTCTCAGCTAATTTTCTAGTAACTGATATTTAACAAATTAAATATGTATCCCAAATCCCAATAGCAATGTACACCAATAGGTAACGCATGGAAATATTGCTTCATGTGTTATAAAAAGGAAAAATACTTAATAATATTTATTCTTATGTAACTAATAAATTTTATTTGCACATAATGTTGTCTATTTTCCTGAATTAAAACTACTTTTATAAAATTAAATTCAATATTGGTATGTGACCTTTAGTAAGTTAGTAAAAATCTTCGCCTATAATATTTTAAATATTTCGTATAAATTAGCAGATCTAGTTCGCTCCTGCTTCACCTGCGCCTTGTAATTTAGTCATGACGCAGATGTAGTCAACTTTTAAACGCTTCAAAATACTAACGGCATTATGGAATGGAATGGTTTTAAACGTTAAGCGATACCTCGAGTCAATCGAATGTGTGTGTTTTGGAGACATCGGAGACGTTGGCTATAATGTACAATAATGACACGCCAGATAACACATTCACTGCTGATCCAAAAATGCGTTCAATACATAGGTGCGAATTTTCACACGCTAGCTTAAATGATAAATGAAAAACACATTTTTCCCAAATACTAGTCTAAATTTAGAAACAAACATAATAGCATGAGAGTGGAAGTGAGGATCTGAAACTGGGTAGACCCTGGGTACTGATTGAAGACGTTTCCATCGAAATTTGTCGACATCTTGTTCTGATTTTCGATACTTTCAGATCGGATTCCCATTTATGATTTGGGGGCCAGTTCTATGGGAATCCTGGTCTCCTTCTCTTGGATCTTTATTAAATAAAACAATACGTATGCGATCCTTAAAAATATATTTTTGCAGATATCGTCCACGGACGTGAAGACAAGGGCAATATGTGTAGGGG
>LQNK01000680.1:1204043-1228980 GCA_001586405.1 Phoebis sennae | reverse complement strand
GCTTACAGAATTACATGTCAACTTCTAGCCTTTAATGCCAGTGACAAATGTAATGATCAATGTTTGATATGTGCACCTAGATCTAGCCAGCCGTTTTTGGGTACGTGGGCACCAATTTCTATGAATTACCTCCGAAAGGGCAACTTATCCCTTTTTTAGAATTCAGGCTGATGCTGATATCTTTTGGTCAACACGAACATTGGGGAAGTATAGGAAGTTTCCCTTTTTTATGGGATCTTTAATTTAGCTCTTTTTGCACTATTTCTAGATAAAACTGAGGTGGCAACACTGGTTACGAGATCGAAATGATGCGACGGAAAGACTTGTATCCATAGTAAAATGAATAAATTAAGAAAAATTCAAATGACATTCTTGACATATGACTTTATATGTTAATAACCTAAAAATGGTTTTAAATAATACCCCTATTCCTATTTCGTAAAATAATCTTCACGATTTTAAACAGTTATTATAATTTCTGTTAATAAAAAAATGCAATTCGTCGCAATTTAAAAAGTCTTCTGGTGGCTTTCAATCAATATTTACATAACAATGAACGTGCTAAGATTACTCAAGACTGTCCATCGACATCAACCGGTGTTTAAGATATGTCGCGTGCAGTACAGTTCTCAAAATCCTATGAGATTTATAGAAATACAGGACAAATGGAGAGAGAAGGACGGATTGTCTAAAAATTGGCAACTTATATACAAGGCTCCTATGGACAAGGCAATTAATGTCGCTTCTACCTATCTAACTGTATCATCAAGTATTATAGGAGCTGCTTCATTGTATTATACAACACAAGTATTCGACTACAACGCAGTAAATGAACCATTAATATTCTCTGATAGCATTATTGTTGCGAACAATGCAACTGAATTCATCGTTTACCTTTCATCTTTCTTTCTTTTTCACATAGCAGTTAAAGTGTTGTTAAACAAATATGTTTTGAGACTATATCAAAACGGAGATAATTATGTTGCTGTTTTCAGAGGCCATTGGTACAATTATATTTTTAAACACAAGTTCCATTTGGATGAATTTAAAAAGTTGAATCCTACTTTTGTTGTATCATGGGGTGATGCAAGATATGGCCTCGGAAAAAAACATGGCATTCTGATGGACCTTTACTTCAAGACCCCTGAACATTTAAATTATTTATTGTATAAAAAGAAAAAGAAACATATTGATTCAGAATAAGTCAACAATACTATGTTATAGCTTTATTGTAGTTATTAGTGTATAATTGTAATAAACTGTTTTATTTTATCTATGCATCTATTCATTCACAAATCTAAGTCACTAGTATTAAAAACCAGCAGTATATGCATTATTCCACTTAAGTCTAGAATCCCGCTTAATTGTAGTAGAATCCATTTTTCTTGGATTTTTCTCAAATTCTTCTAATGCCTTTACTTTACTTTCATCTGGCTTTAATGTTTTAGTGACAATACATTGTCCATTTTCTTTTAAAATTGTGTGTCCGATATCTTCTTTGGTAGGTTCACCATAGGGGAAAGTGATAGGTGTAATTTTGATAAGATGTTTGATTTTCCATAATTCTGCATTGATCTCAGGTGTATTTTTTACAACAGCAATTTGGTTCTGAAAATATATTAAGTATTTACAAATATTAACACATGTTTGCCATATAGAATATATGTATATCTAATGTGGAGTATATATTATATTTGTAATGAACTTACAATTGCGTTAATTTTCAATTTCTCAAGAATTTCCTTTTCCCAATATGGGTGGTGTTTCGTACTTTTGATTTGTTCCACTCTAAATAATTTGGCTGGTTTTACATCAGGTTCTTTGTAATTATTAGGGTCTCTGGAAATAGATACATTGGATTTATTACATAATTATTGTTATTATTCAAAAGTGTATAAAATAAAATTTTTAAATAAAGAAAAAATAAATTTACCTGGGATAATAAACTATACCACCAGGATAACGAATACCACCTGGATGTTTATAACCTTTTGATCTAAAGATTACAGATAGTGGCCTATAAATATTAAACGTACATTTATTCATTTTTATTGCTCAGTTCTAGTTCTCATTAATATAGTAAACAGTAACCTCAAAATCGATTACAATGAAAGTGGAAATAGGTATCCTATTTGACAGTTGTCACTAGACATTAATGACAGGTTCATGTCGGTGCTATATAGGTACATATAGTGGTTTTAGAGTACTCAATGACATGCAGAATCAATCGATAAACTTAAGACTTTTTACGATTCGTGCTGTATTTTGGAATAAATCAAGAATCTATATAAATTAAAAAATAGACCACACAAATAAAACATATTTAGATTCAGAAAATATTTGACTTTTCCAATTTTATGCAGCATAATAATTTAGAGAAGCAGGTGAGATCTCAGTTATATTTAAACCCAAATTCACAGTAAATTAATTTCTGTCATTACTACTTTACTCAAATGTCTTTATCTGTGGTCCACAGAATACATTGGACTGCTGTGCCCTGTGGTCATAACGTCACTGTCAATTGACTGCGAAATGCGAGTTTTGAATATTTGAATTTACAACCGACATGTTATTTAAAAAATAAAAAGTTTTATAATTGTATCGCATACTTTAAAAGTGCACATATTTTTGTTTTCTTTAGTTAATCTTGTTTGTTATTAAGTTTACTTAGTTTTATACTGAATGTGATTTTGGACGATTCTATGCCTATGAAAAGGGTCCGTTTTGAATCCCCTTTGAAACCGAGAGATACTAACATAATGAATCATGACTCTGACTGCCATTCCCCTCGGCCTTTTGTCGACAAAGGTATTAGTTCTATTCCATCCCTACAAAGTTTCGAGATGCCAAGATTGCTGCCCTATAACAATGACCCGATATTAAGATTTGAGTGTGGAAACAGTTCACCTTACACTACGGTGAAGAGGACCTCACCGAATTTTTTAGCAGTCGGAAGACAGCAAACTCCTTCGAGTGACCTCGATTTAAGTGTATTGGATTATACATGTCAGGAACCACGAAGCCAACCCAAAAAAACATTATCAGACATTAAGGGTGAGGAAAGAGGAAATACAAATGTTTCAAAACATATATTGACGAATAGAACAAATTTGGATCCTCCTAATGTCCTTAGCAGAGGTGATGATTTCTTTCTTAAAAGGGAACATCTTGAAAAAATGAATAAAGTATATCCATTATGTGATCAAGTGAATAAGTTAAGTCTAGAAAAAGAAAATAATCCATTATCTAAAAAAATAGAAATTATGAAATTGGGCAGTTTTAAGCAAAATGACATGACAAGAAGTGGAGATCTAACACCTGGTTTTGTGTCTCCAAATAATAATTTTTGTAATTGTCATAATTGCATTGCAACAAGCACTCCTTTTAATTTATTGCCAACATGTAAGAAATATCAAGAAGAGGAAATAAACAAATGCTGTGCATTTCCAGACACCAGGCACTGTTCCCATTTTCAATGTAAAATGCAATTTACTCCACAGCCTCTTTGTAGTTGTCAAAATAAAGAGAACCAAATTCTTAATGCAGTTGATAAAAAGACCTGGGCTTTAGAAAGATATGAGCAAAGTAAGAAATCTGAGTGCTTGGACATTCAACAGCAAAATACAATTGTTAAAGAAAAGAGAGAGCCAACTGTATCAGATTTATTTAAGATAATCAAACTGCAGAATGAACAGTTACAACTCTTACAAGAAAAGGTGGATAACTTCATAGCTGCAAATAGAAAAGAAAATGTAATAAATGCACCCATTCAAAACTATGTTAGTGAACATGTTGCATTGAAGACAGTTGATAGTGAACAACATAAAATTTCTATAGGTGTCATGACTAGTTTTGAAATGGTCAGAACCTCTACAGTCATTAATAAAGAGGTAATAAAGAAAAGTGAAGCGCAAATACAATGTAATAGATCTCAAATTAGTATAAAAGAAGTTATTTCAAAAGCACAGCCTGTAAATATCAACTTTCTGGAAGGAATAAGTAAGAAAAATGATTCAAATTCATCAATACATTCTATTCACAATAATGATGAAGTGACAAAGAATACTGTATTTGATGACAAAACATTGAATGAGCTTAGCCTGTACAATGTACAAGTTGATAATGCTACAACCCCACTGATGTCACCAGAACAAAGCATGTATTTGGATGTCAAGGACTATAGCGAGTAAGTTTCTTAACATTCCTGCCTTAGAAAAGGGGTTGTTATGATTGATCACACCTATATTAATCTAAGTATTGATAGTAAAAGTATAATAGGAGTTACTTATTTTTTTTTATATTCCAGCTCTGACACTGAAAGTGATGACCCTTCCAATGTTGGATGGACCTATTATAATAAAGTAATGGTGAGTATTTGTATATTACATAAAATATGCTTAAAGATTTTTAATGCGGTTTATTATATCACATCAAACATTCAATAGAGATGATGGGTTGAGACTTTCTAACACTTGGGCCTCACTAATAAAAAATTCAAAACCCCACATCAAGCATATTAAAAGACAAGAGGACATAGTATAATAATGTATAATAAACCATGTATAAAATCTTTCAAAAATTATTTAATTTAATGGTAAGATCTTATTCTTCGCATACTCTTATTGAACATGTTCTTTAAAAGGAAAAAATGTTACACCCGAGTATTAAATATGCATTAGCAAGATCTTTGAAAAAAAAAATTAAACAATGATAGGACATTATTATCTATATTTATTATCTCCTATTTTTTTCCTCTTTTATTATTTCTTCTATTCAGATAATGTTTCTGTGTGGTGAAGTATACCATAGATGTTTCTTATCTTTCTATTACTTTCCCTGCCAAAAATAAAGATTAAAATAGAATTCATTTACATATTTCAGACACGGGTGAATGGAATGCTGCAAGATTCTGACATGCCTTCTTCAGCCAGTGCTCTGTACAGGAATGCCAGGCAGAAGTGCTTAATGCAAATCGACAAAACCAATGTTAGTGTTACCAAAAGGTAAGGTGTAATTTTTAGTGTTAATGTTAATGCTTTCTTATATGAAGAAATAAACAAATTATTCTCTTAAAATGTCACTTTTGGCCAACTCCAAATAGGCGTCAGTTATAAGCACTTAAATTGTATGACTACATACACTTATCACATAAAAATTAGTGCAACAGTTATCAATAATAATGTCTATATTTATATTATTTACAGAGTAACATTTGGTGAAAACCCAGTACAAGTTCAACCACCCCATATGACTACAGCAACCACTGACACAAGCTTGAAAATGAATCAGCTTGCTGCAAAATATCTTCAAAATGGTCAACAATTAGTGAATGTTGCCACAAACAAACCCACCACAGCAACAGAGATGTCTTTTGCTACTAAGAATTATATGGAAAGACATAAATTACTACAAGGTAAAATGTTTAAAATGTAGTAAATTTTTATTATTAGTTTTTTTATAATTTCTTCAAAAGACTTCATTAAATTTAATGAGATATTTTGGTTAGCCTAAGCACAGTATGTATAAATTACAACAATCTCATGGATTAAAGAGGATCTGAGGAAGTAATCTTTATGATATTAAAATTTCAAACCCTAATCAGTGACCCCAAGTATAAAATTTGTCACATCACTTATATTAAATTTATTTTTCAGGTAATAATGTTGTACATACATCAAAGCCCCACCAAGAAATACCAAAATTTTTAGATATAACAGTATTAAAGCAACAACCTAAGTTATTGTAGAATAATTTACATTTGTATAAGAAATTTTAATATTTATTTTAAATTTAATAAATAAAACAATTTGTTATAGAACAGACATTTATTTTATTTAAACTTCAATGAAAATAACAATTTTCTACATATTTAGCTACATATAATTTGGGAACATCTCAACATTATCAATATAATTTATAATATTATGCTAATTTCAGAGTTTACTTTCTACTAAAAGTAGACTTCCATCGATGCCAAGATTTATTGGCCTTTAATAATTATATCGAGATTTCAAACTGCCAAACAATTTATATAGTCATTTGCTAATTTTATAACAACACACAAAAAATATTTTTTTCTTCGTAATGTATCCTATTGAGATTCAATTAAGGGTTTCATATATATCGATAGGCCTACTCATGCCATAATAACAATATAAAATAATCCATCCATCTTATAAATATAAAACATTATAGTGAATATCATACATTCCACGGAGGTATTTAAAATTACAGTTGCACACATTTTGTACATTTCTCTTTAAACATTAAGTATTAATAAAGACTTATTAATAGAAGCTATAATTTAATATTCAAATTTAGTTTTATATTTAGTCATTTTGGACATTTTTCAACATTTTTATCAGTCATTTTGTGCACTTCATTGTCCTTTGTATAATTTCAGCACTATTCTTGTTTTATTAGTATTGTAGTTCCTTATTAAACTGTATGATGTTATAGGAATAGTTGAGAGGTACATCTTTAATAATATTAAGATAATAATTCTAAAATAAATTAACTTCAAATGAGTAACCTATAACAACAACAGGATGGAAATAAAAATAATAATCCAAGTTTTTTAATATTCGAAATGCTCCATAGTTCATTTAAATGACTAGTTTTAATCATATCCGCTTAAGATTACTTGTTTTTAACCACAATATCGCCCTAAAATATAAGTTTCTTTATTGGTGTTCTATAACAATTATTTTTGTCATTTTGGTTCTGCTTTAACTAAGTCGGTATATAGACACTCATTACAATTTGAATATTATATATCCATATATTATTATTTTAATTTATATTACACAGATGATTTTGAAACAATTATTGTTAGAAGTCTACCTACACACAGATAAATTTTTATATAATAGTTTATTTATTCACTAAAATTATGTTCTACATATCAATTTTATTTACAAATGAATACTGTAGGTCACTATAAATAACTTCAATTCTCTTGCATCGCAATTGTTTATTAAAATCTAAGAAGATAACCAAATATTTTTGGATGGCACCTCTTATAATATAAGATGTGGAACATCACCTCTGTAAATATAGTATTCCATACTTATTCAATTATTACACCGAAAAATCTATTTTACATCACTTTTTGTCTTACACGTCAGTTAATTAACATGACTAGATAATAAAACACTTTTCTAAACTAAATAAACTAATAATTGTCTTATTATTTACAAAATAACATTGCCTCTATACCTTATATTTTAGTTAATGTAGGAATATATACTGTTAATATCTTTAATGCAGTGCAGTTGAGTCATTATAAAAAAACGAATGCTTTAAAATGAGTAAATGAGCATTCTTATTTTAATTTCCACAAAGGATTTTTGTTTATTCTATTCATATAACGCAATCATAGTCAAAAAGTAGAGCATGTTCATTATTTCATTAACAATCGTTTCGAGCCTCGAATAGGCTCCATTTAGTATTGCTACTACTTTCTAATCTTTGGTAGTATCGGTGTTCTGAAAACAAGAAGCATAAAGAATGTAAGAAGCATTTTATTAAGAAAAATAAAATGTTGCCTTTTATTAATATTCATAATCATAATAAATAGGCGTGGTTTTCATGTTTTTTGTCGCACGCTACTTAGTACTATTGCTTCTCGTCATATTACAAAAATAATGAGTGTATTGATCTTTATCAAACATGAGTTGCTTTACTTGCTAATAATTATTAGATTTGTATACAATATAATATTATGATAAATAATATTTCTAGATTCGATATTTTCAACGGATACCAAATCTTCATTTCTCTAAAAATCTCTGAAAATCTAGTTTAAAATTTTTATCTTTTCATTAAAGGTACCTAAGTAATTTTTTGAGGTATATAATAATTACGCACACCAACATATCTAATAATGCGACTACTTTGGTAAAATATCTATTTCATTACACTTAAAATCCAAATAATCCTAGTAATATTGGATTCATTTATTTTTTAAAGATTAAATGTGACTGGACATGGAAATTTATTTATTTTATCTTAAAAATCGTGTTACATTTATTTCTAGATCTTATTAAGATATATAGTAAATTAGAGGATACTTTTTCTGTGCGATGAGGTTGTAAATCTTCTTATTAAATATGAATATTTTTCGCCAATGGCTTTACGTTGGTGTTATGACTAAAGTTAACGCATTTAAATCTAATTGCATGACATTTGTTGTGGATTATCTATGGACTCTTCATCGCCGCCGCCTCTTGATTTGCTATCGAGACGTAATGCAGCTAACTTTTGTCGGATACTATTTGGCCTGAAATGGAATATCATTTTGTTTTTAGTATTTTAATTCGAGAAAGTACCTTACGCAAAGAAATTCCGTGTCCTGAAAATATTAATTTACGTTGATCTTTTGGTATCTGGCAACTACTTCGGTGTTCTGGGTGTTATAAATATTAAATTTATGGAGATGCACAGTTACTTAAATTGAAATGTTCGAAAGGTATGAGCAGTTGTACTGGAGACTGGCAGAATTCGCCCATGTTTTCAGACCTACCAAGAAATAAAGAGAGAGAGAGAATCGTCGATGGACAGTGAATAGTTAACCTGTGGCATAAGAAGAGAAGGGCGGCGTGTAGTTCATTTCTTCTTGCTCTGCGGGATCTTGTAGATGCGCACGCACCGCCCGCTGTTCTGTGAGCACCGCGCGTCAGTACAGTGTGCAGTACACAGTGGATAGTCACCTGTCGGAGAAGTAGGAGGAGACGACGTGGTCCGCGGAGACGGACTGGCGCTGGTAGGCGGCCGCGCTGAGGTTGCTCTGCGGGATCTTGTAGATGCGCACGCGCCGCCCGCTGTTCTGTGAGCACCGCGCGTCAGTACAGTGTGCAGTACACAGTGGATAGTCACCTGTCGGAGAAGTAGGAGGAGACGACGTGGTCCGCGGAGACGGACTGGCGCTGGTAGGCGGCCGCGCTGAGGTTGCTCTGCGGGATCTTGTAGATGCGCACGCACCGCCCGCTGTTCTCTGTAACCACTGTGCGTTTGTACAGTTTGGGTTGATAATATGTAGTTGTTTTCCATATAATTACTTGACAAATTAGAAATTGGTTTAAAATAATAATTAAATTATATCTTTAATATTAAATCGTGTAATCAAAACTTTAAATACTTTTTCAAATTTTTAAACACTTTATTTCTTTTTATTACGGAAGAATAAAAAATGTACTTATGACTTAAGGCAATTATTATAACATGGGAACAAAGTAGTATGTATTGAATTCAATTAAGTGTTTACCTTGTGGAGACGTGGGTGGAGATATCGGGGTCATCCTCTGTAGTGGCGGTCGAATGTTCTCATGTTCTGAGGATATAGAACTACTCCTACTGGACGCCGAATTGTTCTCCGGGGTCCGGTTTGTTTGGTCATTCCTGTTAAAATTAAATGATATTACTTAGCAGGAGCAGGAGTTTTGACAGCTATTTCTTCAAAGCTAGCGTGGTGGTATTTAATAGCGGGCCTTAGCAAGACTTTCACCATAGGCGCGGGTCTAGTTATGCGTCCCTTTGATACTGATGTGCAATCTATAAAAAATACAAACATTACTTAAGATGGTCTAAGAAGTGTAGAAATGCTAATATTGCTCACTGTAAAAGCTATGACAGATATTATCTATCTAGAATAAAACCGGCCAAGTGCGAATCGGACTCGCTCACGAAGGGTTCCCTACCAGACCCCTCTCAATATTTTGTTTATTATTATTACCCCTTATTTGTTTTTATAGCAGCAACAGAAATACATAATTTGTGAAAATTTCAGCTTTTTAGCTATCTCAGTTTATGAGATATAGCTTGGTGACAGACAGACAGACACCGAAGGCTTAGTATTAGGGCCTGGTTTTTACCTTTTAGGTACGGAACCCTAAAAAGGAACAAAGGAACACTTACTTGTCCGCGTCATCATCGTCGATAGAGTAGGGGCCACACTTGCTCATCTGGCGCGCGAGCTCGTAGCTGTCGTGCAGGCACGGGTCGATGTCGCGCCCCAGAGGCACGTATTCGGGCGCGCACGCGACGTAGAATATGTCCTGGAAAGCGATTAAAGTATTTATTTATTTATTTATTTAACTCTTTAATGTACTATATATTAACACAGTTTAAAGGAGAAAACAAGAACGTTGGTTACATATTACATTCGGCGGCCTTATCACTTAGTAGTGATATCTACCAGGCAGCGTAGTTTACTCTAATATTGTAAGAATTTGTTTCAATTATTCAATTTATTCGATTTGAAAAATTCCGTTTTATGCTAATCTATTAGGAATTCGGATGATGTGTATATTATCAATACCTATGAACTAGTCACTAGTGTATTATAATTAACTAGTTATATGTGTGTTATATAACC
Organism: Phoebis sennae; assembly: GCA_001586405.1. Taxonomy (NCBI): domain Eukaryota; kingdom Metazoa; phylum Arthropoda; class Insecta; order Lepidoptera; family Pieridae; genus Phoebis; species Phoebis sennae. Next base: position 1,218,605 of record LQNK01000680.1, on the reverse strand, counting down.
TATGTTACGTGTGGATAATGTTTCGAATAGTTAAAGAATTTTTAAAATCGGTCCAGTAGTTTTTGAGCCTATTCATTACAAACAAACAAACGAAGTTTTCCTCTTTATAATATTGGTAATTAATAAGGGAATATTTATAAAGCAGTCAGTACTTTCACTACACCTCTCCTAGACGACTTGCATTGAATGGCAACCCTACCAGGAACGATCGATCTCCTCGGATCTACCTAGAGCGAGCACCAATGAAAATATCTCTCTGCTAGGGACAAAATTATTTTGTTTATCCTGAATTGTCCCAGCGGAGCATCCCAGGATACTAACTTTAACATGAGTGTATTCAAGTCCCATTTCATTATTAGTCTCTGGCTTTTGTTTACAAATAGAAAGATAAAGTTATAAACAAAATAAAATGTATCATATGTATGTAAATATCTTACCTTTCTACCACAAAGTAGTTTTAAACCCGGAATGCACGCGGCGTGCACTAGAGATCCGTTAGCAACCAGTCTGATCTCTAGCAAGTCCTCAGCAAACGCCATTATATATGGAAATGCACACACTGAAATCAACAGAAATATAACATTTCAATCAATATCTCAAGTTTAGCATTAATATTGAAATGAAGACCTTTACACTATTTCCACTATTTATTAGTACACTTAATTTATAGTGGTAGTAACTAAATAAGTAGTGGAAAAAGTGTTAAAAAAGTCTTTAATTCAATACAAAATCCATCAAGAGGTCACAATCTATGAAGTGAAAATTATTTATTAAATTGTGAAATTACAAGAAATATAATATTTCAATAAATACTATGTCAAGTTTAAAATTAATGTGTTTATATTTGAAGTATTAACATACCGACTGCCGTGGGAACCGTGGTCCAGTGGAAGTCGTATTCGCTATCGCTCTCCAAACCTTTGCTCGTTAGTCGTTCGAAATGACACGTATCTAAAAAAATATGTGTAGGTATACTAAATATTGCTTTTTAAAAATGGATTGTTAAAATAGTAGGCATACAAGAAAATACGTTTTAAATATGTATGGTCTATCTTTTTGTTACGGTTAAAATAAATTAGAAGCAACTTACGATTATAACATAGAAGCAATTGTCCATCGCGGTCATCGCCGATCCTCAGAGCATTCACCAAAGCACCGCGGCGAGGACCATTGTCTTCAGAACCATCAGCTCTTTTTACAGTCTGAAATACAAATTATTCAAAAACCACTACTACACGTCGGCAGACGCATACGCGGACGCGATGTTAGATGTGTAGAGGGAGCTTTAAACGTAGAGCAATAAAGTTAGTTATGACCACTAATTGAATATTCGCAAACAAGTCCATAAAAGAGATTACGTTAGAAAAACAAGAGGGGTGAATACTGAATAGTATAGAACAAAACCTTACGTAAAGTTTTTATTTTATATATGCGGAATAGGACATAAAAATAGTCGAAAAACATTCTGTAATACAATGTAAATGAAAGAGGCACACCTATGCTAAATAGGCCGTAAAACAACATAGGTATTTTGCCACGCTAATTTCCAGTCATGACCTAGTCACCTCACAATTAAGTTACGCTATTATTAAGGAAAGGGTGTGAACCAAATACATAATAAATAGGTGTTTTACCTGTCCCGTACTAGTTTCTATAACTTCCCAGTGGTGCTTATAACCTATGACGGTGACAGGAACTTCACCATCCATCATTTTAAGTAAGACCGGCGTCTCACTCAATTGAATATCCTGTAATAAAATAAATAGATTTGACCAAACTGTCCACTAATAAAAGGCACACACACTATGTGCTGTCCCAACTTTAATATTGTAAAACTGAAAGTACATTTTTTATTTATTATGTTTATGTCTTATTTATCTTTCTGTTTCAATTCTCTGTGTCTGTTTCTTTTTCTTCATCTTTCAGTTGCTACTTCCAGGCGTGACTGAAAAACAGCATTGTTTCGTCTTACGACAAATCAAGTGAATGCTGAGTCACCGCCTTTTGCCATAATTATTTTTATTATTATTTTTAATCTTCTATTCTTTAATTGAGAAAAACCTTGTTTATGGCAATAAAAGTATTTTGCATATATGTAATTTAGACTCCAGTGACCTTTTAACCTGAAAAACGTGCTATCAGAAGAACTTATGTCGAAAATTCGCGGGTAAAAGCTAGTCCGATATAATATTATAATATTGGGATCAAATCACTTAAGTAAATCGGAAGAGGAAAGAAAAACATTATTTTGATTATCCTCAAATGCCCCCGTGGAGCATTCCAGGATACTTACTTTAACATGAGTGTATTCAAAGCCCATTTCATTATCAGTCTTTGGCTCTTCAACTAAGAGAAGAATTCTTCTTCCTATCGCTACTGCTAAGAAAGTCTTTCCACCTTCACCTGCAATTTTATACAATATTTAAAAATGAAAAGTGTAGCTTAATAAAGTACGAAGTATTTTAATACTCTCGTTTTGAAATGTCTTTTCATAAGAACTATGTTTCGTAGGGTGAGTGAGGGCCTTCCTTATATTATAGCAGGCAATGTACTAGCGACACTTACTAGTGTTCTTAGGCTGTAGTAGTCATTTAAATACAAACATCAAATTTCACAAAACTAGGCTGCGGTAGGCATTTAAATTCTATGATAAAAAAATAACATCTGCAAATTCAAATTTCAATATCTTGAAGTTTTGATAATCACTCCAATCAGCCAACATTACCTTGTTCTAACACGTCAAAATAGTGCGCAGTCTTAGTACGTGGCAGTCTCGCGTGCTTGCAGTCCTGCAACGGACGCATAGCCCACGCCCCAGCGCCTAGCTCGCTTATCGGCAGGGCGTACAGCCCAGCGCCACCAGCCCCACCAGTAGTGGATCCCCCACCAGATGTAACCCGTGCCCCAACACGGAACAGCCCAGCGCGTTCTGTCACCCTCGCTGACCGGACGCAACCCTCCCAGCGCAGTACGACGCGGGTTGTACCGCTCTCTGTGACGGTCATACAATTTATTACATGTGATATGTGACAAGTTTTTAAGGAATATAAAACAGGAAACTACAGAACGACAACACAAGACAATGGATTAATTTCATATAACTTTCTATACTTATTCTATTTTACTTAAATAATATTTTTTATTAAAAATTATATTAAAAAACGCTACAAGGAGAGAGTACCTAACTTTATCAGTACGTTTTATCTTATAATATTGAAATGGCGCCGATGCATTACCGTTGATTTTAAATTTTAGGGTAAACTTATAGTTAAAAACCGTTTTTATAAACCAAAAATTATGTGCAATGTACACTACACCCATTTTATTTGCAGACGTTTTAAGTAGTGTAAAAACGTTATATAGTATTTCTTAAACGTAATATAAGCGGCTTCCTAATACGAAGTATCATATTTTGTCACAGCAGAGAGCTAAATATACGTCATAATTTTGTTTTATATACTTATTTAGATTCTATTACGGAGTGAATTTGTTCCCGTTCCCTCAGCTAAAGAGATCATAAACCGACGGCTGCAATAACACTAAACAATGATGTTGATAACAGCCTATCTTGGGTATCGTATTTTCGCATGAGGTGCTGAAAATTCTTATTGAGGCGTTATTTTAGCAAGTAAATCATAGGCATAGAAGCTCAGACTTTGGGAATAAAACTCTATTTTTATAAATATTTTATTCATTGTATAAGTTATACGTATATTTACCATGCATAATCTTCTTAAGATTTTTTGTATTTTTTCGGATTGGCTACTTCAAACCTTTATATTTTACCGTATTATTTTATTTATTTATTAATTCTTTATTGCACTGTAAGGTACAGAGAAGCTTAAAAATAAAGCTGGAAAATTTAAGCAACAGGCGGTCTTATCGCTAAGGAAGCGATTTCTTCCAGACAACCTTGGTACGAAAATGAAATGTTAGACATGGAAGGGAGGGGCAGTGCATTATATAATAGATAGATTAAATTATGTGAAAGTATAATAGAGTATTGTATAATAATAGTTGTTATACCTTAATAGAATATAATGGAGTCTGACCTTCAAGTATATAAGTGTTGGAGGTAGTGGACAGCAGTACACGGCCTTCGGCGAGTTGTTCCGCGCACACGGGTGTAGCCGGCAGAGGGGCGGCGCGCCACAGTCGGCCTTCCCACGGCGCTCGGCGTGATCCTCCTGAACCTGGAGGTATAATATGTCTTAAGAACAACTAATACTCATTTCGAACCCTATACTAGAAAGATCGTATTTTATAGAACTTTTTGCCTTCGCCTCTCGGATGTTAAACAATAGATCACTATATTGGCAGAGGTGCGGCGCGCCACAGTCGGCCTTCCCACGGCGCTCGGCGTGATCCCCCTGAACCTGGAGGTATAATATGTCTTAAGAACAACTAATACTCATTTCGAACCCTATACTAGAAAGATCGTATTTTATAGAACTTTTGGCCTTCAGCTCTCGGATGTAAGACAATAGATCAATGTATTATAAGCAGTTCAAACTATTCTTCAAATATAGTGCCAAATTTGGAATGAACCATAAGTTTTTTACTCTCTCGAGCATAAACAAACAAACAAACAAACAAAAATTCTTTATTGTACACCATTACAATGAGACACTAAAAATAACAGTTACAAGTATAATGTACAAAGGGCGGCCTTATCGCTAACAGCGATCTCTGCCAGGCAACCCATATATAGGAAACTTGGGTAATAGTGGTTAGTCCATTTTTCGTTAACAGTTAATAATACTTGAAGCGACCAAAAAGGTTAGCCTTTTAGCCATTGTATCATATTTTATTTACAAATAGACATTTTAACGATCATGTTATATTGTTGAAAACTTTTAATCTTGTCTACAGAAATAAAATATTATATTATTTATTTTCTTAAATAAAGATCTACCAGTGGATTAGCGTGGGTATTGGACGCCCGAGGCGAAAGAAAAATTTGATGTACCACCTTCACTGCCATAATTTATTTCAAATATATATATTTTTAAATTACTTCGTTCCGTGTATCAGAATCATTTTCGTGTATCATAATGTACAATTTTGAAAACGATTACAATTTCTTTTACTTCCTTTCATGGCCTTTTTAATATTCATTTTCATAAATCGTTTTGTTACAATACATTATAGTCACAATAATTCTGCGAACCCTCGAAATTAATCTAATAGTGACATCCAGAAATAGCCTGGTATAATTTGTAATTGAAGGTGGTTTTAAAAATAATTATAAGATGGCGGAGCGAAGCGCCACGGGCGACTCTCTCCTATACAAGTTAATTATACGTCCAGAAATAGGACTTAAGCCAACAAATTGTTTTGAAAATTAGCTCTGGTAATTAAGAAAAATTAATTATTTCTTTTAATGAAATTGACGCGTAAAAATTCGTAGTCATTTATTTTTTTACTTAAATCAATTAGGAACTTGCAAGTAGGTATAATAAATAGAGACACTAAGTACTATGGGATATCAGTAATATCAGTGTATTAAAATTTTATTTTATTTTTACATTATCAATATTTTTGTAAGATTTAAAATTTAAATATTATTATGTATTTTATACATTTATTTCTGTGCTCCGTTGTTACCTGCGAACTATTAGGGTAATAGGCCTCTCAGTACGTCCAACTTAAGTGGTTGTCCAACGCGATCCCGCATCCTTCCTTACACTTGAGAGCGTCCAGCGGGATAACAATTCATATTATCTGTAGACACAAGGCTCGTGGGGGCATCTCCTCTCAGCACGGCGTCTAGCTTCAGCGCCTGTCTGACGTGATGCCGCACCCTTACCGCTAGACCTTACACTTGAGAGTGTCCAGCGGGAGAACAATTCATATTACCTGTAGACACAAGACTCGTAGGGGCATCTCCTCTTAGCACGGCGTCTAGCTTCAGCGCCTGTCCGACGTGCAGGAAGCGTTCCGTGCGCGCCGCGCCCGCGCCCCCCGCGCCCGCCCCTCCCGACCACACGTCTGAGAGAGCCCGGCGGGACAACATTGGCTGTGGGGGAATATTACTTATAGACTGTATGGAGAAATGAAATAAATGATCGGTCCTGACGGAATTTTATGATAATCAAATATTTATTATAATCATACGATGTAATCATTAAATGTAGCCCGATTATTACGTAAGTCTATATAAAATATTCATATGAGGACGTTACACGAATTGTTATTTGTTACAATTAGTAAATCTATATGAATAAGTTTAAAAATAAAACTTAATTAAAATATGAAACATTGTTTTAAAGTTCTAGTACTAGTATAGTATTATATTATCTGTGGTTATAGACAGAATTCTGAAGATCTTTTCTTGTAACTTGTTCTAACAATAAATTAATAAATAAATAATATATTTATTTATTATTTTTATACTTAGTATCTACCAATAGATACATCATCTATTTTTATTGCATCGCAATACTGAATATTAAATAAAGTATTTAATAAATAAATAAATAAGTATCTACTGCTTAAAGATATTGTGGAACACATGAATGCTTACAAAGTTGTTCGGACAAAGATAGTTTGCATGACTTCACGATTTGCCATCAACTCAACTTTATGATCAGATTGAACTAGCATTGATAGATTGATGTTGTGGGAAACACGACCAATCGATCAACTGTCAGTCGTATTGAATGCGCCGCAAAAAATATACATTTGCGAAGCTTCTTGACTTACTATTTTTCGTACGAGAAATAGAAGTTTGAAGTGAATCGTCACCGACGGAAATAATATGTTATTCGCTATCAATTTTGTATTCTATAACAGAACATGAATAACTATTCGTATCCGCTATGTTTTTGCTATTGTTTTCTTCTGCTCTCTAAACTTCGGATTAAATATAAATTATTCCATAATACATATTGCGCACTCGCATTGAAAATGAAAATGGATTTTTTTAGTTTTCCATGCTAGAATATAATTGAACAGCATGAAGCACGTTTTCAGTACTACAGTACGTAGTTCGTGACATTTACTAAGTGCTCTCAGTGATTCTATTCGAAGAATTACCACAGTTCTTATTGTTCCTTACCACTTTATGATCAGAGCAATGCTCAGCGTATATGTCCCGTATCAGAGTGTCGAGAGTTCTCTGTCTCTTGAGTGCGAATGTGGGCGTTTGAAACGCAGCCTTTTCTCCGTTCATTAGCTTTACCTGAAACCAATTGCTAACTCAATAAAGTACATACTATTTGTTCCGAGTGTGGAGCGTTCCCGTGGGACTAATTTCCGATAAATAAATTAGTGAAATAGGTTGTTCGTAACCTTTCAATGTCTTCGAAATTTCTGTACCATATAAAAGAGACTTGTGTAAGAACGGTTGGTTTACAATAAAAAGCATACAGATATAAACTAAATAACCATACGCCCCAATTAATATTTGATTAGTAATGCTAAAACCTAATGAAAAATAACAACTTTATTAAGTCCATTGTAAGGTTTTTCGAACTCATGAATCCGCTGTTCTTTCAAGTCGTGAGCTAAATAAAAATATTTAATAAACCAAATTAAATAGAAGTCAAGCGTCACTGAGCAGAATGATCAAATTAGTATTAAGATAAAGTTGCTTACTAAGAGGAACTCCCTGAAGAGCTGCGGGTCGCTGAATATCGGAGGGCAGGGCAGGGAGGGCCCGAACGGCGGCACCGTGTCGTCCGTGTACACGCTCAGCCGGTAGCCCTCCCCCTCCACCTCGGACACTACGGCGAATACGTCTGGTTTTCTTGTAAGGAAATACTTGGACATTTCGAATACGATATTTGAGGTACGATACCGATTGTCTTGTTTAATTAAACCCGAAATCTATAAGAATTAGTTGTATCAGCAAAGTTCAATAATAGTAATTTAATATATAAATAATAATTCGTTATATTAGATAATATTCGTAATAATAGATTATGCATAGATTTTTGGAGCATATTATGATTATGATACACTTCTAAGATAAATGATGTAATACTTATTATATATCTGATGTTGTTAAGTTTATAATTTACTTTAATATCCGGTAATATATCAAGTTCGTTAAAACATTTTCACGGTATCCTTTTGGTAGTTAGATGCAGAAAGGTCAAAGGTCGTTTAATATTGTACTTTGGCAAAAGATTGCAAAATTTTGTATGAACTTTGATATAAAATTAATAAAGAGTTTATTAATTTATTGATAGAAGGAAGAAGTGACAACATAGGGAGTTAGGGACCCAATATGAATCAATTATTACTTATGGTAGTCAACTGTAAATTTATAGAATTGAAAGTAAAAAACGCCGTACTAACCATAACCAATAAATCTCAACGGAATTTATGTTTATTCAATGCTATGAATACCTATCTGTTGTTAGAGTATGGTAACTTCACATTATACTTTGACTAACAACCATCTGTACAATTAACACCTATGTCACAACTTTACCTTATATTTATATTTAAAGCCAATCGAATATTAGTCTAACGAACTTGATATTATAAACAAAAAAGATCCTATATTAAAATACATAAAAAGGATACGTGTAAAATGACTCTTAACACATTGCGGGTTGAAGGTGTTGTGTACGGTGTCGTCGGTAAACACGATGTTGACGATGTCATTGCCGATGTGACGCTTCCTCTCCAGCTGGAAACAGAACACTTCAGTGATACAATGCATATTTTCCTGGGTGCAATGTAACTGAAAGAGCAATTGAAGCAATGTAACTGAAGAAATTTAAGGAAATTCGTGTTTCTTTATTATAAAGCGGAAAACTTGTTTTTCGTCGTAAAAATGTATTTAACTTCTCGATGTGAATACTTTTTAAAATATTATTACGCGAAGTTAAAGTTTGTACATAATATAAAGTAAATGCTTTAGCTGTGTCATAGAATGTTTTATTAAATATTTAGGAAAACTTTTTTGTTTGTTCAAACACGATTATCTTAGAAAGTACTGTATGGATTTGAAACATTATATAGAATATATAGTCATATATTAATAGGGAAGACTGCCATCTAACATAACACTGATTTATAATAGCAGCTTTGTTTAACATTTATTTTTAGACGAAAACAAGAGACTTGCCCGAAGCAACATAAACTTTTAACGAAGCTTGAGTTGCTTTTTTTAATTTTTTCTCTATCGTACAAATTCCATTAAACGGAGAAGAGATGGTTTATTCCTATTAAAATAACCTTCTGATTTAACTTCTTACTTTGAACGTAAACTGTAACGGCGGCTGTACACTCTTGTTTGAGAGCACTCGATATATCTCCCCCAAAATGCCTCGGCCAATGTAATCTCTGACGACAGTCCAAGACGAGTGAGCACTACCATCTACAACCTAGCACTCGCTCTTCCCGGTGTTATCTTGGTTTGCTTTAGCATTTCTAAAGATTTTTAGCAATGCTAAAGCGAAATGACAATTTGAATAGTTTTCGAGATAAAAGGTTAAATTACAGCGCAGTGACAAATAGAAAGCAATTTGTTAAACTCCGCGGCACGAATGTTTAACGACGGTTAGAATTTGTTTATTTTGAACTAGTGGATTTAAAGCTAGAACACGCATTTTGTTGTACTTCGACAGAATAATCAAATATTGTCTTTATTCCCTTTTTTACCTCTTAAAGGTTATTTTAAAAAGTACTTCTAATTAGTTTAAATATTACATGTTACGTTTAGATATTTCCTTTAAAAACATTTTCTTGATTATATTACACTTCATTTAAATTTCTTTTCCATTATCACAACTGATTTGAAGAAAAAATAAGCAAATAACAATAATTGAATGGTTTTATATCCCTATGTATATAATATTGTTTGAATAATATATTCGTATTACATGAAAATCAATCGTTTACGGTTATGGTCTTGATACGTGGAAACGGTTCAGAGAGCTGCGTTAATTAGTCCACTGAAGGGTTCACCATTTGATGTGATATCCAATGATTCGAGGAAATACACATACGCCTACGAATAGTCATAATACATATGAATAATACATAAACTATTATCAATTACCTTTCAAAGTTTAGACCCTGTTTAATCCCGAATTATTACTTTCATACATGTATGAAAAAAGTTATAACTTATATAAACATATAAATATAACCTACAAAACATCTAAGAGAAGTTCTTGTCTGTGAAATTGTACAAAATCTTGGTAACAAGATTAGTTGAGATTGAAACAATGCCACTCTAGCTTTTAAGAAGTTTTTGCAGGAAAATAAGGTGGAAAGCACAAAGTAAATTGGTTCAATGAAAGCTGTTTTTGTCGGAAAGGTGGAACAGATCCCCATTAAATTTAATGCAGCCACAGCCTCGATATATTTATTTGTTTGCGAACATTCCGGTGATAATAAATCTAATGATAAAAGGCAGTAAGCCAGCTTATTTTCACAAACAAGAATTATCTTGAAAGCTTTCTTTATTTGAGTGCTTTAATAATCGTATTATTAGGATCTAGATAGAACAGGATGTACACAGGATGCATCTAAGCATTTATAGAGGCAAATAAGTTTAATATAAGTCGTTTTTATTGAATGATTTTCGTTTCCATTCATTTCTATTTTATATAATTGTGTATTATTTAACTTTATACATTAAGCTTTTGGTTCATGATCCAAGTTAAAGCTTATGTTCACAATACGGTCATCTCTCCTAAGTTAGCATATGACTTCAGTTCCATATTAATAAACTAAAGAATATGAATTTTCAAAGAAAATAAGATATCATAAAACAATGTTAATTGATATAATGTAGTACCTGTTGTTTGTTAAATTTTAATGTATGAAAACATCGTTAATACGAAAAACATAATTTTGTCTGTATTTCAGTAAAAATTTTTTGTCTGTATCTATTTAAACCTACATTTGAAATGAGGTCTGCAGACTTTAGACAACGATCCAACTTAAACTAATTTCCTCGACATGCTCTTCTCTTATTCCCAAAGTTGGGCTATTGCAGTGGTATATATTAATATTTAAGTATTAACTCAAAAGAGTTTCTAATGAATATTATATTTTATTTAATACTTTTACCTATTGACTTCTTGTTTGTCGTCTTAAAATATGAACAATAATGTTGAAGAAACATTTTTGATGTATATTGTATTATAGCACCTTTTAATAAATTTTCAATATTGTTCAATAAACACTTATTTTTAAACTTGATTTGTAGCCAAAGGGCTCTTACCTTACAAAAAGAGAGTCAGAGTATGCAGTGACAAAATGTTAATTCTAAATCTGTAATAATAATTTCTAGACTATAATAACAATATCACTGACCTGTTGTTTGTTGTCTTTGGAGAAGGGCAACATTGTCGATACGTGGAACATAATTTCGTGGCCTTGGTGCATCGTGTAAATGGAATGGCTGCCAGTCATGTCACCTACGAACGTTAAAATGTAAGTCGGATATTTTAGTGCTTATCTGCTAATGTTATTTGAGAATTTGTATTCTAATCTTTTAAGCTATATGAATTAACATATTTTTTTTAAATGATTCATGAATAGCTTTATGAAAATGATAAATCTTAAAAATTATAAACATATCTACATGTATTAAGAAAAAGTTTACAGAACAAACTGTTTTCTTTTTCATTATAAATTCGAGGTAACAGACAAGAATTGTATAGATTATGTAACTCGTCGTTCACAGATTAAAAAGTCATAATTAAAAATATTAGTAATTTCCCAATGTCCACAATGTAATTCGTTTATACAGAACAATTTATTTTTTCTCTCAAAGGATGTAGAATTACCTTTAACGTCCAGGCCTCCTCGAAAGCGATTCCATCCTCTTAATCGAATCTTGTCTCCTAAAAGTGAAATAAATCTGTCCCATTTCTCGTTACCTTTTTCTGAAAAAGAAATGTTATGATGTCATTTACTATATGGCACAAATGACTGGTGAAATGAAAATATATTACAGTATATCTACTATGAAAAATCAAAATAGTTTTTGAATAACAAATGAAAATTATGTGAGGATTTATAGAAGTTTGAATAATCTTATAAAATTAGATTTCCGTATATTAGAATGATTTTGGAAATAAACTCAATAAATATTTGACGCTGTATTATAGCAAATATTACGAATATATTATAATATATATAATATTTGAGAACAAACCCATATCGACTATTTTAATCGAGTCGAGATATAACAAAACTACCTCCTTATTAAGTAAAATTTACATGTATTTCTTTCCAAAGACCCATGTCAAAATTAACGAGTTCAGAATCGTTGACAAAAGTTACAGACTCTAATACCATTGGAGAGCATTTCGTCGTCAGTTCTCTGGCCCGGCTTCATTATCATGACGCCGATCTTGAAATTCACCGACCCCTCTTGTTCTTCAAGCAGTAGTACGTCCTTCTGAAGTTCGGGGCATGTTATCTGAACGGAAAGAAACACGAATTGTTGTGTCACCTTTGTATTTTTCATACTTGTGAAAAAGTGATTATTATTCCCACTTTGCAGTGTTAATTACAAATATGGAAATAAATTACGTAATTGTTATCTATCTATAAAACTGATTTTATAAAAAAACATTTGGTTTGTGTATGATTGTATTGTTCCACACAAAAACTACTGGAAGGACTTCAAAAGCCCTTTCACCATTAGAAAGCTGTATCTTCAATGAGTGAGATAGGCTATATAAGATTATACTACGGGACTATCGCCCAGAACATCTAGTAAGTATTATTTTTGAACATGGCATCAAGATACAGTTGGAAAGTATGATTAATGATCGGAATTAAAGTTTGAAATTTTGTACTATTGAAGAAACTGCTCCAAAAATGACATTTAAATAAGTCTTTGTTACGAATAATGGTAGCTTTGAAGCTTCTTGGTCGTAAAAACTTTTGACTAGACTGGGATAATAACTGACCTACAAGCTAATCTAGGTTACGAATAAGGTCAGGTGCTTAACCTTTTTCCTATGATCTAGACTTAAGATACATAAATTCTGTGAATTTCACGTTCAAGGGCAAACATATAATTTTAGCCTAGCTAAACACACACAGTTACTTATAAGTACTTGAGGTCTCTGGATTTCACAATGTATTATGAACATTCCTAAGGATGCAAATAATTTACTCTTAATATTATGTATCAACACAATATTATATAGTCGAAAAGCTCGTTTATTTGTTTCTTTAACGCGCTTCAAAACTACCGGATAGATTTGAAAAATTCTTATAGACCATGGTGTATGATAAAGGCAAAGGACGTTGCGCAACAATTTTATGATACAAATGAGTGGGCCAAGTCAATGTTGGAAAATCTATAAAAACGGTGTTGTAACATGACATAATTACTATTATGTATAGAATGAATGACAACCTCTCTTGGCATTTTATCAATCCTCTCGATGGCTGTGAACTGCGATAGGATCTGCTTGAGGGTGGGCCTCGTCGGCGCTTGACCTCCGCCGCCACTCCAAGCACTCGCTGGCAAGTAAATTTTATGCGCACCCTGTTTTGAAATAAAATGTTGTAACAGAATATTGTAAAATTGTGTCAGCGTGATTAAACCGCTTATAAAGTTAGTATTGGTGATCAACAGTGAACGATCGACGAGTATAGTTCATCGTTTTTTAAATGATGAACGAGTATAGTTTTAAAGTTAGTGTGGGGCTTGCAGCAAATATGTTTGAGTAGAGACAAGAAAAGTTATACCTAATAATAGGCGGGCTATTTCTAAAATTAGTTTTTCTTGTTATATGGTGCCCCGTTACTGAATTATTTCGAAAAAAAATAATTAACGAGACGATCATAATTACAAAATCTTAATGATATGGATATAAAATTTAAATAAAAAAAACATTACATTACACAACGGTTTCTAAACTAGAAAAGCAAGTCCATCTTCATAAAGTAACGTTACATAACCCAACATAGTTTTACATAACATGTGATTGTATCTTCTTACCTGATATACCAAGTTTTAACAACAGTGAACAAAGGCACTATTCCGCTTACCATTTTATTGAAGAGTATTGCTCGTAAAAGTCCCGCCCCCTCCTGCACTACGCTCAAAAGATACGGCTCTCTAGCGCCATCTACTCCAATGTAGTTTTGGTGCACTGCAATAAATTAAAATTGTCTAACAAAAACGAAAAATAAAATAAGCGTAATTTCATTAATCATATATTTTTTAAATTAAGCTTATATTTAATAACGACAAAACTAATATTTTATTTATCACGATATCCTTTTGTATGTAACCCGCACATGTTTACATAATTTCAGCTGAATCGAACAGCGAGAAGCAGTTGAAAACTTGCGAAATTTTGTTACAGATAGAGACAAGAGAATATAAATAAAAGTTTGTAGTAACAAAAAAATTAAAATAATCATTAAATTTCTCGAATTTTAGAATTCCCACTAGCATCGTTACGGAAAATACGTGGAAATATCCAAATGTTTTAGTGAATGAACTTATTCATAAATACGCTTTATTTTACTTATATGTGTTAGCTTACTTGAAATAAGATTACTTTCATTTAAATTTAATATAAGTATATAATGTCTTGATTGTTGAAAATTGTCATGCAT